>JAMQGT020005173.1:0-10567 GCA_024447675.2 Pterophyllum scalare
CATGGCCACCAATGACGGCAGATAAGTAAGTTGTTTCTCCGCCATTAGTACATTGAGCAGCACAGACACAAGGAGTGATTGACAGTGCTAAGACCCTCCTCCTGGCTCTGATTGGTTGTTTTTGATCGGGAGCCGTGCATTTCTGCAGATGGTAATAGCAGTTCAGGGAGGAGGTGGAGGAGCTCGATTTTTTTTCACAGATTATCTGTCTCATACTGTCGCCATGGTGACAGTTTTAACAAATATGTAAAAACAGATTTTTATAAAAGTTCCATACTGCAGCTTTAATCTGTATAGGAGAGAAACCTGTGTCTTTAGTTCTTACTGTTGATGATTGTTTGCCATTTTTTCAGTTTTACACATTTAGCTGTGTGGTTTTGAAATAGTGCCCATTTTTACAGAGATTGTTGTTGGTTTATAAACAACATAACTTTATGTATTGTTTATGAAAGGCAGAGCACAGTAAAGACTATTGTGATGAACTCTGAATAATTGTTTTACATTCTGTGATAAATGATGGAAGTCACCCAGGAGTATTAAATAAAGATGGTTACATTTATTTCAGCTCTGAGTGTTTAATGTTTAGGTGTTTTTATAGGAATGTGGATCTTTCAGATTAATTTGAGAAGTGATTTTGATCATGTTTCACATTTTATTGTGTCATGTGGCGTGGGGCACTGGTCTTGGTCTTGTCTCGGTCTCGGGTTAGGTGGTCTTGACTATAACACTGGTACTGAGGACATTGTTCCAGAAGTCTCGTAGTTTGTTCATATGCATAGGGAGAAGCCATACTTGGTCAGTCTTTTTCTAATTGGAATGTCATGAACTTTAACATTTAACATGCTAACTGAGGCCTGTAGAGTCTGAGATGGAGCTCTTGGGTCTTTGGTAATTTCTCTGAGTCTGAGCTTGAGGTGAATTTGCTGGAATGTCCACTCCTGGGAAAATTGTGGGATCCTGTTAACACACACTTGGATGCTCCAGACCAGCAAACTACCAATACCTCTGCTATTATAGAAGTGCTCACACCTGCTGATGATCAGTTAATCAAGTGCATCTTATTAGCACCTGGCTGTTAATTACATTCTTAATTCCTATGGAAGCAGTTAAGGAAGGACTTAGTTTTTCCAAGATTTCATAGAGTTCTATGAAAACCTTTTTCCACATGACTCTACCTTTTATTTCTTAAAATATGCTATAAATAAAGGAATCAGTGAAAACATGGGCTTCCAGATGATTTAAAACCCAAACTCTAAACATAGTCTGCACCTGACCAGGTCTGTGTTTAGGATAAGTTACCATGGTAAAAAAAACACAGAAAACTCTGACTTTAAGCACGGCCCAGCTCACAAAGCCATTAATCTGGCTTTGTAGTATACCTCTTGTTCTGGAGCAGGTTAAGGTCACAGCACAAGTTACCACAGTGATATACCCCAGTAAGAGGTTAACCCAGGATTAACCCTGCAGTTACCTGGAGGAGATGAAATCCTTCTACACAGTCCTCAGTATTAAATATGGATTCTTACAGACAGCTTTAATCCTTTATTTTTCCCTTTTTCCTCCTGTTGGCTGCAAACAGTGTTAAAACTATTTGATTGTTCTATAAGCATTTATATTTGATCCTGAAATAGAGCACCCATTTGTACTGCCTGCTCTTATATCAAATATGCACACATAATACAGCTGAATATAACTGATTCAACTGTATTCTAAACACCAGCTGTAACTGTTGGGGAATAAGATTATAATAACTGGCCTGTTTTTGCTCAGTAAGCAGCATGTGTATAAGGCTTCAGTCCTGTAGTGACTGTTGGTGTTTAACTCTATAAAGGCATCTGACTTAAGCCAACATCAGAGTCGCTACAATAGTTTCTGCATCACATAAAAGTTATTGAAATGTTAAAATTCTGTTCATTTTTTTAAATATTGACTTAAGTGTATTGGTGTACAGTTCTTTACAACCTTCTATGATCACTCAAAGTAAATTATTGGACAAATCAGTCCAGAGTTTACTGCAGTCTTTCCAGTTTATTTCACATTGATGCTTCTTTCATGGCCGAACCGACAAAGTGCTTAAAAACGTTTTTAAAAAAATAATCTTGTTTTTTTGTTTGTTTGTTTTTTGTCATCAAGAAGCTTCTCTGGGGTTTTTTTTCCCGGAAGTGACTCGTGAGTAAAGTTACAAAGTATGCAACTACGAACTTGGCGTACTTGGTGTTGAAAGACGCTCATATGTTTTAATCTGGTGCAGTTTGCCTTGTTAGCAGTGGAAGAATGGTGTTTTGTTTTAAGTTTTGTGTGTGTTTGTATGGTTTTATTATTATTATTTTGAAATTCCGCGGAACTGTACACTGACGTCTATACAGCTTCCGGCCTTGCATTAGAGGATTTCTTGTTTTTACTTTTACACACAGTGGCTAGCTGTTGTAAACAGCCCCCAAACCCCATAACACTAGCCGAGTGGTGTTTTGGTTTTGCGGTCTAAAGTTAAACACGTCCAGTTTTACTGTAACATTAAATCCCGGGACAGCACGCATCATTTGGAGGTTCTTGCATCGGACGGGAAACAGGTTTCTCTCTCAGCTAACGGCTAAAGCTAACTACCATCTATGATGAGGAGTTTAATTATCTCGGTGCTCCGGAGTCTGAGCCTGATTCTTCTGATTTCGTTTGCTGTAACTGGGAATGAACGCGGTAAGGAAGCCAGTGCTTACACCTTAGCTTACAGATAGGAGCTAGAAAGGACGAGCATTCACACAGTGATCCGGGACATCAGCTAAAAGCAGAGACCAGGAGACCCTTTACTCAGGGCATGACTTTGCAGCGGTTTGTGTATTTCTCTAATATGTGTATGAGAACTATGTGATAGTTTCACAAAACTGAATCCAGACTGAGGAACAGTATGCTGATACTGTGAGGTCGGCCAGGTTAAATCGCTGGGGGTGACAGGATGTTGTGTTAAATTGGAGGCAAGCTGTGTTTGGGTGTGAAGTAACTTACCCACTGCATGCAGAGAGTATTTTTATTAATGATTTGACACTAGTTGTCTCACCACAACAACAGAGCCTGCTACATGTAAAGAAACCAAAGGAAATAAAAACTGGATAAATCCCCAAAATATTAACTTTTGTTCTCAGTGTGAGTATCCATGCTCACTGCGACCTGATAAGACATGTCCTCATTCATAACTCAAAAATACACTAATCATTACAGCATTTGTCCTAAATGTTTAATAGTATCAAATTATAAAACAATGACATTTTCTATCAAAAAGGTCAGAAGTCATCTTCACTATTAACTTGGTCCAGAACACTTCAGACCTTTATTCAGTGCTGTAATTCATGAAGAAGAGCTGATGACCATATTTCACGTGTTATAAGATACTGAATAACTGATGGATCTCCTAAATTGTTACACACATAAATGGACCGGTCTGTAAACTGTGACCTGACTGGTTGGTGGAGGAGTGCAGGTCAGTAATTCTAGTTTGTATCTTAACCTGGAGAAAAAGAAAGTGAAGTGTTTTCATAAATGGAGAAAAGGTTTTACACATCTTAAACTGGTCTCAAGGTTGGCTTCAAATAGATCTGGTCTCAGGGTGGTCTGCATGGAGAATTTTTATAGCATTTGTTTGATTAAATGTACTAAAATTATTCTAAAAGATAAAGATAACCTGGCTGCTGACTAACATGAATGCAACCTGGTGTTTCAGTGCAGTGAAGGTGATAAGTATTCCATTTTTGCTATTGTTATTATGGAGCAAAATGATTATTATTACTAACAATGATTGATATGTTTTGTTTTTCAGGTCCAGGAGTCACAGTGGTCGTCTCAGAAGGAAGTGACGCCATCCTGCCCTGCTCCCTCAGCACCAAGGAGAGCGCTGTGCAGAAGCTGTTTGACTGGAAAAAGGTGGATCAAAAAACAAAGGAAGTGTTCATGTATGATGCTGGTGTTCATTACAATAATGGGCGTCCAGGTCAAGATGAGCAGTTCAAAGGACGAGTCTCACACTTCCCAGACCAGCTGCAGTTCGGTAACGCCTCCATAATCATCAGAAACACCAGGATGGCTGACAGTGGAGACTACACCTGTGATTTTCCTCGTCTGCCGTCAGAACAAACAACCAACATTAAACTTGTTGTTGGTGAGTATTTTATTTCTGAAAGAATCCTGAAAAACTTTCTAAGCACTCGTGTTACCATTTGTTCCCTAAACCAAGTGGTTTTCAAATTCATGAGCCAGAAAGATTTTTTTGCATGTTTAATTATTCCTTTAATGTTGGTGTTGTTTTCAACACTCACTTGTAGTCATGTAAAAAGAAAGTACACCCTCTTTCAGTTCTAGGATTTAAATATCAGGACCTAAAAATGATCAGGCCCTGAGCAGGTAAACAGACCCTAAGATGAACAACAACACGTTACAGTGTCGTATAAATGATCAGATGATCGCCAGCATGAGTCTGAGCACCTCTGTAAAAGTTTTTGGCAGTTTGCTGGAAGTGCAGCTACTCAGATTACACTCACAGTTGGGGGCGGTCTTCTTTCAGTTCTAAGGTTTTCAGGACATAAAAAAAATCATCAGGTCTTAAGCAGGTATTTATAACCTCAAATGAATAAAAGCACAACTTATGTCATCATTTATTTAACAAAAACCAAAATGCTGCAGTGTGTGAAGAACTAAGTACCCCTGAGATTCAGAAGCTTGTAGAACCACTTTTCATTGTGGAGGAATTTTGATCCGTTCGATCCAGTGTTTCTCACACTGTGGGGCGTTGGGTAATGACAGGTGGGGTGCAAATAACCTAAGAAAAGCCATGTGGAACATATAATAATAAATATAGCGCTTTTCAAGACACCCAAAGACGCTTTACAATTCTGTGCACCATTCATTCACACCTCATTCATACTTGGTGGTGGTAAGCTACTAATGTAGCCACAGCTGCCCTGGGGCAGTCTGACAGAGGCGTGGCTGCTACCCACTGCGCCACTGACACCCACTATTATATATATAATATATATATTATATAATATATATATATATATTTTGAACATCGGATTAATTCAACAAGGATATGATGTTAGCATACGCTAGCAGGTAGTGACTAGTGAAAATCTCCACGATCTTTTGTGTACATAGATCCGTCACGTCATCCAGCCATATCTGGATTATCTTACTGGAATATCAGCAATGAGGATAAGCGGTCGCATGAAGCTAGTTATCATCTCGTTAAGTTGAGCTTTGTCTCCTGTGGGTTCCCATGCATTAGCCATCCAATCACAGTTAAGGGAACACAGGAAGATAAAACTGGGATTTTAGGAAAATATAAAGCCCCGCGACCCTGAAGAGGATAAATGGAAGAGAATGGATGGATAGACAAAGTTCAACACCGAACTTTTCGGTGCGGACAAGTTTGGGAAAACTGGCAATTTTACACTCCTCCACTGGGGGGGAGATGAATGGAGAGTGGATTCGCAGGCTTCCTGCAACAGCATGACTCAGCTACCATAATAACCACACATTGGCTGTGAAGCTTTCAGAAACCATTTGAATTTTTTTGATAGGACAAACCGTCCTGTAATTACAGCAATGCAAGGACGCTTTAGACTGCGTTGTCATGATACGCTCTTTTTTAAAGGGTTAGAGGGTCATTCACATTTATCAAAATTTTACTAAGTGTACTCTTTTTCAGACCCCCCCTCCCCCAAAGTGTACAAAGAAAATGTTGCTCTTTTTTCAAAACACCTCCTGGTGTTGAAAGATTCTGTAGATCTTGGTATCAAATATACTGTTTCCTATGTATTAATCATTGTATTGTTGCACTAATAAAAATCCATCCATCCATTCTCTTCTGCTTATCCTGTTCAGGATCGCAGGGGGGCTGGAGCCTATCCCAGCTGTCATAGGGCGAGAGGCAGGGTACACCCTATAATTAACAGATATACCTATATATTAGAATTTATAGGGTGCAATAAACTGAATTGAATATTAATGTTAATGTGTACTGCACTGCATGTACGCAAAATGTACACGCCGCCACACTGTACACAGTGGCAGTGGAGCCATTTGTCATCTGAACAGCCAGTCTGTGCCAAAAAGTGATTTCCGGTATTTGCCCAAAAAATTATTGCTAGTATTTATATTGTTGTAAATGACTTGTTGACCTATAATCTGTCAAGAATATCTCTGCAATCACTTCTTGGCAAAGTGACTTTCATATATTTTTTATTTATGAGGGTAAAAATTATCACTGACATTTATCCCGAGAGCTGCAGAAGTGGCAACAAATATAACACTACAGTTCTATAGAGTAGCCAAAAAGGACTGGACTGATTACAATGTTGCTACAATAATGCAGAGTCATAAATATATTTGCAAAACAATAATTTCTTCATTATATTTATAATCCCTTCATAAATGTTGTGCACCACAATATATTTACCGATATAAGCAAGGATAATACAGCTACTGACACTAATGTGATGGGCACACAGGTAAACAGGGCAGGTGTGGCTCCAGAGCAGTGGGAGACATGCATAAATATCACGTAGGTGGAGTCACTCAGTCTGGATCTCAGCAGTTCTTGTTGAAGTTCAGAACAGAGAAAATCTGATCACACAAACGTGAAGCCAAACAAGCTGAACATTTTCTTTGTTTCTCTGGAAACTTGATCTGATCCAGCTGCCAAAAACTGATCTCTGATGTTTTTATGTGTGTCTGATCTATAATGTCTCTGTTTATGTTGGTAAGTAGACTAGTTATAAAGGTCTCATAAATAAAATAATGACCTATTTTGCAAGTATCTTTACAACTGTTGTTGGCCAGATCTCTGAAAGAATGAGTTTTTACCAGGTAAATAAAGAATATATAAAAGTCACTTTGCCAAAATGCAATTGCAGCTTCTACCTGTGACAGGAGAGTTCTTTCTCACTCACAGTGAAGTGATATCATCCATGAGAGATGCATATGATTTGTGGCAAATACCAGAGACACTCCTGTCACTGTCACACTGAAGTAGGGATGTTCCTGTCGACTAATTTAATAGTCGACTAAACAAGGGGAAAAAATTAGACTAACCAACTAGTCTAAAACTAAGAAACACTCAGATATAAAATTAATTTTTTTGCCTGTTTAATGGACAATGTCAAAGCTGTCTAAACAAAGGCATTTGAAACCATTAATCACGTTCTTCTACGATGAATCGCACTTTAAATGCTGCTTAACTGTGCGGCACTGCGCATGCTCAATATGAACACAGCACGTTATACTCAAACAACGAAGAATATGAAAACCACGTTCACGCATCATTGAATATGAGAAAATAACATCCGAAAAACGAATAAATTGTAACTTAAAAGTGTGGCGCATTGTGCCGCGCCTTATCAACGATGCTCGTTGCTCTACAACTCATGACACATATCAAAACAATACAAACACACATCCATCCATCTTCTCCCTCCTATCCGGGGAGGCATCAGCGGAGCCCAGACCTCCCTCTTGCCCAGTCTCCTCCTACAGCTTACCCCTGATTCAGGCTTCAGCTGCTACGACGTAAATGGCCAATGTTGCTGCGTTTATACCTGTTCAGGTGCATTGCGTGTGTTAATTACCTTTGGTTTGTGTCCCGGTGTTTTACATGCGGTGTAGGCCGACAGAAACATAAAATGCTGGCACTGTTTTCCCTCCTGGGTCCTACTCTGTGTTTTTAAGGCACAAACACTTTTGTCCCGCTAGTTTTCTCACTTTGTACAAAACGGAAATGCAGGGAAGGAAGGGTGTTTCTTTGGAGGTGCGCTTACATTATGGCATTTTTCTATAATGATGTAAAGGCTGCAGATGGCGGAATAACATTTAGGACAAACATTTACCAGCACTGGGTTTACTGAAACCTTAATAATTAGGCTAACCGACTAGTAACAATAGCAACGACTAGTCGGCTAGTTGAGTAATCGCGCACATCCCTAACTGAAGCTCAGTTAGCTCCAGGTGTTCCAGTCACTTTCATGTCCACAGGTGTATAAACCAACACCTAGGCATGCAGACTGCTTCTAGAAACATCAGTGAAAGAATGGGTCGCTCTCAGGAGCTCAGTGAACTCCAGCGTGGTACCGTGATAGGATGATACCTGTGCAGCAAGTACTAAATATTCCACAGTCAGCTATTAGTGGGATTATAACAAAGTGGAAGTGATTGGGAACAACAGCAACTCAGCCATGAAGTGGTAGGCCATGTAAAATACGGTACCTGTCTGACTGCATTGTGTAAAGTTTGGTGGAGGGGGGGTTATGATGTGGGGGTGTTTTTCAGGAGTTGGGCTCTGCCCCTTAGTTCCAGTGAAAGGAACTCTTAATGCTTCAGCATACCAAGACATTTGGGACAATCTGATGCTCCCAACTCTGTGGGAACAGTTTGGGGATGGCCCCTTACTGTTCCAACATGACTGCACACCAGTGCACAAAGCAGCTCCATAAAGACATGGATGAGCCAGTTTGGGGTGGAAGAACTTGACTGGCCTGCACAGAGTCCTGACCTCAGCCTGATAGAACACCTTTGGGATGGATTAGAGCGGAGACTGTGAGCCAGGCCTTCTCTCCAACATCAGTGTCTGACCTCACAGATGTGCTTCTGGAAGAATGGTCAGAAATTTCCATAAACACTCCTAAACCTGTGGAAAGACTTCCCAGAAGAGCTGCAGCTGTTATAGGTGCAAAGGGTGGGCCCACATCATATTAAAGCCTCTGGATTAAGGATGGATGTTACTCAGGTTCATGTGTGTGTGAAGGCAGGGAACTGAATATTTTTGGCAATAAAGAGTAAGTTGTGTTGTTTACCTGAGGTTGTATTTACCTCCATTTAAGACCTGGAAAGGACCAGATCATTTTTTATGTCCTGATACATAAAACCTTAGACTTGAAAAAGCATCTACTTTGTTTACCATAGATGTTACAGATGCTTTGAATGATCCACTGTGAAAAAACAAAATTAATTTGTCTTTCCTTTCAGAACATTTGTTCAAAAACCGGTCAGAGGTTCCAGGTGAGTGTCACTGCCTACATCTGTAATCTGTGTAACTGCACTTCTGGTAGTTTCAGTATCTATCATACATGTTTAACTTAACATGAATAGTTTCATTCATATGTCAGTAAGGTTTATGGTTCTCACAGTAATGACAGATAAAGAGAAGTCAGTGCTCAGCCTGACTTTGATCTTGTTATAAGCCATGAGACTTTTAAATTTGAAGGTTGTTGTGGCCTGTTAATCTGATATAGGATCTGACCTGTTGTAAATATCTGAACATGTACAGGCTGATGGGGAAAAGGCTGTAGCATATACACTGTATATGTGGAAACTGGTGACATCATCAATCTAGACTAGTTTTTTTAAAGGGTACATATCATGTTTTTAAATCCTTCCTCTTCATATATAAATCATTCACTTGTGGTTTATATAAAGTAGAACTGCAATGCTTTGGTCTGAATTTTTTGTTATTGCAGCTCCACAGACGTGGGGTCTGACCCCTTTCTGACACCAGTCTCAGAGCAACTCGTTTTGGTGCGGTCTCTTCAAATGTGAATGAGACATTTCACGCCACGTCACGCCCCCTCCTGGTCGCAGAGCATTCCACTCCACCCCTTCAGCCATTATTGTAGTTTTATAGCAGCGACGTGATTAGCTACCGGCAGAGTAACTTTTTATTCACAATATGAATGAAGTAAACAAAGCCTGGATACAGGAGTTAGCTAACGCCAACATCAAGAACGTCACTGAATACAAGACAAAAACACAAAGCCAAATAATGTTATTCAAAACATGCAGTACAGTTTTATCCTCAAGGAGCTAAAAGCTAGCACACAGCGCTAACAGCAGAAGACACAATGCTAATACTATCAAAACAATGGCCAGGACGTCATATCATCACACAAAATTCATGTCTAAAATAAAGTTTGTTGCCATTTTAGCGTTATTTGGAGCTTACTGCTTTGCTGTTCCATGGTTTCTATAGAGAGAAGGAACTGACCCCTCAATCAGATGAAGTTTTTCAGCAAATCCCTCTTTATATTGGCAGAGGTTGCTGAAGCACTCATCCTTGAAATGTGTCCCTCCATTTACCAGAGGAGCTCCAGGAGAGAGCTGTGATCAATTTTAGCACTTCGAAAAGGCTCTGATGCGGGGTGGTGGTGGTGGTGGTGGGGGTGATGTAAGGAATCGTGTGGGTTAACACACCCAACAACTGAACATTTTGACTTACCTGCATGCAACTTCGACATAACTGAACTGGACTACAAAATCACTGTGAGAAAAAAAAAATATTGGATTCACGAGATTGGTTAGCTGGATGTCCATGACCTTGTTTAGCAGTTCCACAGCAAATACTAACACATGAGAAAATGTAACAGTGAATAGAGAAAACTAAACATACTGAAAAATATGACCCAAAAAGAATGTAAAGAAATACTAGGCAGAACCGGAACAGAATGCATTTACATTTCCTGCACTGCTACACTCTGAAAGTACACAACAAAATGTATTTAAGGGCTAAAAAAGTGGATTTTGCATGATACGTGTC
>JAMQGT020005174.1:0-28046 GCA_024447675.2 Pterophyllum scalare
AACTGCATATACAGATAATACAGAGAAAGATATCACAACAAAGAGCTCATTACTGTTTCTGCAGTTCTCACATCAGCCTTTCTCTTTGTTATTGTTTATGCACATATTTGTTATTGTGCTGATGCTCCTCTCGTCTAACAGTTTGTACCTGAGCCAATCAGAGCGCCCCGTCATACTGTCAGCATTACATTAGTGTGTGAGACGAGGCCCTCTGTCAGCAGCAGGGAAACAGCTTCAGTCCACAGCTAATAGAAATGTGCTCTCAGAGGTCATACTCTCGTGTCACAGGTCATGGCATAATCACACACAGGCATATATACGGAGTCATCGACCACTTTATTAGGTACACCTTGTTTTTTGACCCCTTGTGCCTTCAGAGCTGCTCCAAGTCTTTATGGCACAGATTCAACAAGGTGCTGAAACAGATTTTGCTCCACATTGATGACAGCATCACAGCTTCTGCACATTTGTCAGCTGCTCATCCAAATGTTCCCTTCGAGCACATCCCAAAGGTGCTCTGCTGGACTCTGGTGACTGTGGAGGCCACTGAAGTACGCTTTTCTAATCTTCGTTAGCCTCACGCTCCTGTTAGCTGACAGGAGTGGTTCCCCCTGCGGTCTTCTGCTGCTGTAGCCCATCAGCATCAAGGATCAGTGTGTTGTACATTCAGAGATGCTCTTCTGCATACCTTGTCTGTAAAGAGTGGCTGACTGAGTTGCTGTTGCTGTAAATGATGTACAGTAATGTTTTAAGTTTTACTCATGATGCAAACTGATTTATGATGGTTACATCATTTCATAAGTTTAAAATGTCTCAATTTAAAATGTGATGTAATGTGCAGTAAATTCTTGTGTTATAGTTCATTTGTTGTTGTTAAGGAGCTTTAAGCTGTAAACAGGAGTCATCAGCTACATCTGTTAAAGGGCCAGCGTTTTCCTCACAGAGTGAGGGCTCATGATCATAGATCCTCATTAATTAATGTTGTACGCTAAGCCATATATTATCATTTGATATATCAGTTTTCCTTTCAAATTTATACTATTTTAATGATGGGATGTTCTGTTATGTTGATGGTTGTTATGGAAACACCGTATTGTTCTCTATAGATATGACGATCACGGAAACAATGAAATGTTACCGAGTTTATTTCTGCACAGTCTGCTGCTCAGAAGAGTTTCTGCTGCTGAGTTTGTTCAGTGAGTGTAGAAACATGAAGAGTTCAAAACCTTCTAAATCTACTCGGATACTTTTCTTTAAAAAAAACCTTTTTAAAATCTGGATCTGATGCGTGGAGTGGATGGATTGCATTTCGGATGCCGATGGATGGATGACTTGGTCATGGATGTGATGGAGTGATGGACCTGCTTTTTGATGGATAGTATCTTGATGTGATGGCCATGAGTGGATGACTGTGACTGCATGCGAGTGACATGCGAGCTGATTAGATGGCCAGTGTCCGCCCCCATGATGAGACCTGGATAGACCCTAGATGGATGGATGATGGATGGATGATGGATGGATGGATGGATGGATGATGGATGATGGATGGATGGATGGATGGACTGGATGGATAGGAGCTCGTGTCTTTGCCTGCAGGTGAGTTTGAGCTCAGAGTTTCTCAGTTCGCTGACCTGCTGTGAGACCGGGCTGCCAGTTCCCAGCACATCATCATCATCATCATCATCATCATCATCATCATCATCATCATCATCATCATCATCATCATCACCACATATACAGGAGTCAGTGGTCTGGATCTGAGGTATTTAAACTGTTTCCAGCATCTACAGCCTGCGTGGATTATAACAGGAATCAGAACATCCTGTCAGGAAGACGCTGATACACTCAGAGGAGGATGAAGGTGATTTCTTACCAGGTGCTGCTGTGACTGCAGACACAGTCAGAGGAAGGAGGCACAGAGAGAAGAGCTCTGATAAAATCATGCTGCTGGATGAAGTCTGTTCCTCGCTGCGTCTGTAACAGGTCCAAAGGTGCAGCAGCAGCTGAAGGTTAGAAGGTTCCTGCACGCTCACACACCATCAGGCAAACCCGAAAACCTGAAACCTGAACCAAATCTGAGCGTCCTCAGGTCTCCCACAGCGGGACGAGTCTTCCTCGGTGAGGAAGGAGGACGTGTGTGTTTGACCTGACTGAAGTCATGCAGCACAGACTCACTGCAGTCCACCAAACTGTCAGGTGCACATTAACCTGCTCACTTTAGGCTGTGAGTAAAGACACTACAGCCTCCTGTGAGCCGCACAAACAAAAGCATCTGTCAGAGAGTCTGATCTCATCTCTGCACAGAACTGCAGTTCACTGAAGAGGAAACAAAAACAGTCACGTTTCCTGGAAGTTCATTGGAGGAATGTCGGCCTTAAACACGTGCAGCCCAACGACCTGAGGGCCTGCAGCCTGTAAGTGCAGAAATAATGTGGTTAGGCACACAAAGATGGCAGACAGGTATCCAACTGAACTACAGCACAACAGAGAAATAATATTTAAGTAAGCAGCTGAAAGTCCTTCACTGTCTTTGTGTGAGCACCTCAACGAGAGACAGAAAGGCCCCAACTGAGCTCACTGACCCACAGAGCCCAGCTCTGAGGTCACAGACAGGTGTGAGCTTCTCTGTCACAGACAGGTGTGAGCTCCTCTGACTCATTCACAGGATTTTCTGGTTTTTAAGTGGGCTGCAGCACTCTTGACTTTGGGAACCACAGTGTTAAAGTATAATGTTTTTACACACAGACAGTAGTAGAAGTCAAAGTCAGCTTTATTGTTGGATCTGCAGTATGTGCAGGGGACACACAGGACTGAAATTCTGTTACTCTCAGACCCATGGTGCAACAATTAACAATAACTATAAACAGGTATACCTTTCACTAAACATCAACAAACATTAGCGTAATAAATAAGAAAAATATGATACTATCCTGAGTTGTAAAATGTAGTAGCATAAACATATAAAGCTATAAAAGTATATACATGAGTATAGAGGTCCTGGCATTGACATCTAGTAAAGCAACATATGCTGTAAAGTGAGTGTGCACAGTATATGTGTGGAGACCCTGATAATGAGATACAGTAAAGTGACATATGCAGTGTATTAAGACTGATGCAAATATAAACAGTGCTGTAAATCTAACGGTAGTGTAAATGTAAACAGTAGTGCAATGAAGTTGAGCTGAGTGAGTAACCAGTCTCAATGAGTTCAGTGTGAAATTTTGTGATATGAAAACGTGAAAGTTTGTGTGTTAAGGTGGTAAGGGGGGGGGCCAGTGATGTTATGTTCTTGCTCCAGGACAGGTCCTCTGAGACCATCCCCACGATGGTGTGTTCAGGGTGATGAGCTGTGTTGCTTTAACGCCAAACATATCGTTTTGCATTGTGGCCAAACAGTTGGATTTTGGTTCCATCTGACCAGAGCACCTTCTTCCACATGTTTGGTGTGTCTCCCAGGTGGATTTGTGGCAAACTTTAAACGAGACTTTTTATGGATATCTTTGAGAAATGGCTTTCTTCTTGCCACTCTTCCATAAAGGCCAGATTTGTGCAGTGTACGACTGATTGTTGTCCTATGGACAGACTCTCCCACCTCAGCTGTAGATCTCTGCAGTTCATCCAGAGTGATCATGGGCCTCTTGGCTGCATCTCTGATCAGTCTTCTCCTTGTTTGAGATGAAAGTTTAGAGGGACGGCCGGGTCTTGGTAGATTTGCAGTGGTCTGATACTCCTTCCATTTCAATATGATTGCTTGCACAGTGCTCCTTGAGATGTTTAAAGCTTGGGAAATCTTTTTGTATCCAAATCCGGCTTTAAACTTCTCCACAACAGTATCTGGGACCTGCCTGGTGTGTTCCTTGGTCTTCATGATGCTCTCTGCACTTGGAACAGAACCCTGAGACTATCACAGAGCAGGTGCATTTATACGGAGACTTGATTACACACAGGTGGATCCTATTGATCATCATCAGTCATTTGGGACAACATTGGATCATTCAGAGATCCTCACTGAACTTCTGGAGTCAGTTTGCTGCACTGAAAGTAAAGGGGCCCAATAATATTGCACGCCCCACTTTTCAGTTTTTATTTGTTAAAAAAGTTTGACACATCCAATAAATTTCATTCCACTTCATGATTGTGTCCCACTTGTTGTTGATTCTTCACAAAAAATTATAATTTTATATCTTTATGTTTGAAGCCTGAAATGTGGCAAAAGGTTGAAAAGTTCAAGGGGGCCGAATACTTTCGTAAGGCACTGTAAGTCAGATGGGAGCAAAGCAAGAATAACCTTTACATGGATATACCAGTGGTTGAGCCTCCAAAATGGCAAAGCAGACCAACACAAAAGCAAAAGCATCAAATCTGACTTTAAATAAAAATACTTAAATGACTTCCACAGATTTTTCCAGAATTTTCCACTCTGACCACATCTCAGGTTCTTCAGGGGGAGATGGAGTTTCAACGCCAGGCCACAAGTTGTTTTCTTTTTGCAAAGCTTGTTTACGCAAGACACGCATGCGCGGAGGGACACAGTAGGCAGCGCTGCAAATTGTTCATTATTTACAAAACGGCCAGTGTGAGAGGTTTTGTGTGACTGATGGTGAGCTTGGATCGCTGCTGCACACAACGCTGAGTTACAAAATGGCAAAAACACAATAAAAGCACAAGAAGCACTCGTGGATCCGCTATTGTGAGTATTGGTCATCAATTTGCGCATGCGCGTAAAACTGTGGTGGTCGCAACCATAGTGTGCGTGTGCGAGTCACGCATTTCCAAAAACACGCCGTATCCATCGGTTTACACGGAAACGCAGCGTTTTCACTCCGTTCTCATATAAACGGGGCCTGAGGGACTCAGGAGCGCTTCCACAGGGACATGCCCACACCTGGGATGTCCCTGTGGAAGGTGAAAGGTCCTCTAAAAGCACAACAGAGGTATGACATCATGCCAGTTTCTGTGTGTGTGTGTTTAAGCTTTTACATCCCAGCCTTTCTAAGTCATGCAGGGCGGCCTCACAGCAGGTAGTGGAACAGTCACGTGTGTTAAACCTTTGTGACGTGCAGCTGTCACCGTAACATGAACAGTGACTGCTGTCATTCTTCTGTCTGAGCAGCAGGTTCAGTGAGAGATCACAAACCACTCACGCTTTCAGGGAACTGCAGTTCTCCTGAAGACGCCGTCACCTTTCTCAGAAGTTTGTAAGCATGCACAGTCCTGTCTCATGCAGGGCCCCACCCCATAAACTCAGAAAGAATAACCATAAATCACAATGTGGTTGGCTGCACACATGTGGAGACGAGGGGGGGGAGACAGCAGAGGTGCAGCTGCACTTAACAAAGCTGATGATTAAACAGGCTGCAGCCACTTAATAAAACTCATCAGCATTTTGAACTTTAAGAACGTGTTTGAAGACATTCACAGCAGTCTGAGGCTTTATTTACAACTGAGGATGAAAATAAGGAACACACTTCCCTGTGTGTCTCCCTGTGTGTCTCCCTGTGTGTCTCCTTGTGTGTCTCCCTGTGTGTCTCCCTGTGTGTCTCCCTGTAATTGAATTGACCATCATAAATCAGATCTGCACTCAGGTATATTTTAGTGGTGTGACCGCCTTACTAAAACTCCACAACTGAAAACGTCCATTCAGAAAAACTGTTCATGTTCATTTAGGCAACTTTCAAAATCAACCTTACACAACTTTTCAATACTCACGCGCATGTGTGTGTGTGTGTGTGTGTTGTGTGTGTGTTTATGACCGGTCCCAGCTCCTGCTTTTCTAACATCCCTCTTTTGGACTGCAGACAGACCTCGATCTGCAGACCTGCTAAGAGCTGGAGGGTCACTCTGACCAGGCCCAGGTGGAGACTGATGTGCAGCCACACGGAGCTCACCGAGGACACCGGGACGACCATCAGCAGGTCCAAGATGGAGCATCAGGATCAGACGGTCACTGCAGGAGCACCTGCTCCGTAGTCTTCAGGGAGTACTCAGCACATAAATCATTTTTACAAAGCAGAAACTCATAAACTGTCTCATTGCTCAGAAGCTCGTTTTCTTCTCGGTGCAGTGTGTACACCCCCACCCGCCCCACAAACATCTAAATCTGTGGGAAATGGGCGTTGTTGCGTGTCTCTGTAATATTGTCATTTATTGGTGCGTGGTTGGAAGGCTGACGGCTGAGCAGTCAGGTGCACCTCTCTACCTGCTGAGCAGAAGCTGCTGCAGTGATGGAGGCTGATGTGAAGAGTCTGAGGAGCATGTGAGCTCCCCACACTAACATGAAGCTTTAACAAAGAAGTGTTACAGCAGTTTACACACAGCTCTCCATGTTCACAGGGAGCATTTTTATATTATTAAAGAAGACAAACTCACACATTATTGATCACAGATCAGTTTGAGTAAAGTTATTGCTTATTTTATTGTATCTCATCATCATTCATTAAAAATGATCACAGTCACATTTAATAATCCAGAGAAGCTCAGTAACAGAACATCTGGGCTTCACACTGAGCAGATGTTTCCTCACAGTCATCCCCTCCACGCCTCACTGTCATTACTGCTCCACCTGCAGTCCGATGGAGCTGGAGCACCTTCAAGCATCCTGGCCGGGAGCGCCATGAAGGTCGGGAGCTGCTGTTCAGCTGACAGGAAAACACCGACTAACAGGCACAACTACACCCTCCCCCACCCCGAACTCAGAGAGTTCCTGAAGCTGAGCCGTGCACTGAGTCCAGCATGCACAGCCAGTATCTCTTCATGTTAGCTTGGGCCTCCTCCCAGCCACAGAGGTGATATTCCATATCCCAAGAACCAGTTTTAGCAGCCGTGGATCAGCCCACCCACACCTCCACCCTCCACCTGATGGATGGAGCTCTGACACCAGCATACACCACAACAAAGGGTCAATAAAGGGCCGAGCCTCCTTTAGAATTCAGTTTGGATAAAACTATGAATGTGTTTCAGTGTGAACCATGATGTTAATGAAATACCATTTTAATGAACATCATCCACTCAGTCACCGTTTACCCCACTTTAATTTTCTGTAACACAGTTTTAGTAAAACTCAAAATGTGAGCATTAAAGCCAGAGGCCGTACAAACCAGCTGTGAATGAGGAAGAGTCAGTCCATCGTTTAGACTCACATCAACATCAGCAGCATTTGATGCAGGCTGAGAGCAGCAACAGAGCTGCAAACACAGCAACACAAAATCCCGAAGCAAATACAGAAATGATCACACCCACTTCATCGCAGGCCTCAAACAGTTTGTCTGAAACACATCACAGAAGCTGGTGTAAGTGCACGCAGCATTACCTGGTCAGAAGCTTTAAAGGATCTGATCTCACCTGGAACCTGGATCTCCTCCTCGGTCACATGGCTGAGCTCCTCCTGCGTGACCACGCAGAGGAAGCGGTTGGTCGTCGTCCTGGTGACAGCGGTGAGGAGGGTGATGTAATAGCGGCCGTCTCTGTATGACACCTGTGGCTCCTCAGCACGGAGGGCGCTCCCATCGCTGTCCTGCCACGCTACTTCGGGCTTCGGAGCAGCACCTCGGACCTCGCACTTCAGCAGCACCCTGTGCTCCGTGGTGTTCAGGATCCCAACAAACGGCTTTGGAGCAGCACCTGTGAACACAGCTACAGCACAGGAAGGGGATATTTAACGTTCCCGCGTCTCCTCCTGATGAGATTCATCCTGAGACCCTCAGAGACCAGCTGCTGGCCCCTTTATAGCCTGCTGTGTTTGAGCCGTGACGAGCCAGCCTGCCCCAACACTGTAGTATCTGATGTTTTCCATGTCTCATGTTCCATATAAGGGTGATACTATTCTAAGAAACACATTACATTTCCTCAGTTGAGTTTCTCTCTGTGTGGAAAATCTCCACTTACTTTGTTTACTTTGTGTCTCACCACTAATATAAATAAAAGTCAATATTTCACAGTGCTGATGAAAATATGCTGTTTGCTCATCATTGACAGTTTTGCACCGTCTGAATGTGAGTGAGGAAAACACAACAACACCAGCATTAAAGGAACAGTTCACCATCTTCTGCTCAGACTTCCTTCAAAATATGAGGAAGCTGCTGGGATGAACTGACAGAGGGACGGCAGCTGCTCAGCCTCGGCTTTCTTACCGTTTCCATGTCCTGTTGTTACTGCAGTCACAGTCAGAACAAAGACGCACAACCATGAAAGCTCCGGGGTTCTCGTCGCCTTAACACAACAGAACATGATGCAAAGTTCCTCTGAGAGCTCCCGGGAACAGCAGCAGCTCCTCTGCTTCAGGAAGAGAAGGTATGGAGGCAAGAGAGGGAGGAGTGTGTGTGTGTGTGTCTGTGTGTGGGTGTGTGTGTGTGTGTGTGTGTGTGTGTGTGTGTGTGTGTGGGCGTGCTGAACTCCAGTCCACGTGAATGTTAACATATGCCTGAGAGCTTCAGGTATGATTACAGGTAGGGGGCGTGTCATAAAGCATGTGATTTTAGGTTCCAGCCTCTCGAACTCTGAACTCTCTGATGTGTAACAGCTGACATCACCAATGCCATCAGACACCTGTACTGGGCGTCACCATGGCAACATAGAGTGCAGCCCTCACCTGGAGCAGGTTGGATGGCAGAGATCACAGAGACACTGAGAGAGCTCCCTCAGACCTCAGCGCAGGAGGATCCAGGGTAAGAAACTCAGGAAGTGATGTCACACCTGCGAGCCTCCTGTGAAAGAACACTACAGCAGAGTTATTGTTCTAGAACTGTCCTCAGTGGCTTCAAACAGGTGAAACTTTATTAACAGCAGCTGTTTCTGACCAAAGCTCACACACTCACACTCTGCTGCCTTCAGTCTGTAACACCAACTATAAGAAGTCCTTTAGTTATCCCATATTTAGGAAATTATTCATTTATTGAGTTTGTTTTACCTCTTCATATTTTTATACATGATAGTTTTATCTTCTGCTGTAAATCAGCTGTTCTGCTGTCACAGACCTGTCCACGTCTGTGATTGGTCACATGGTGTCAGCAGCACCTCTTCCTGTGAACGCGCTCGTACTGATGAACTCTGGGCTCATTCATCGAGCTGATGACCATCTCTGTGTGGGCTGACTGATGATGTCAGGGTGAGTGATAAGGAAGAGGTCCTGACTATGTGGAGCTCCAGTAGAAGCTCCAGTAGAAGCTCCAGTAGAAGCTCCAGTAGAAGCTCCAGTAGAAGGCCTCTAAGTTATGTGTTTCTGTCACTTTGAGAACCTCAGACTGACTGAAGGCACTCAGAGCAGCAGCAGGTTACTTGCATGTTACTAACAGCTGAACAGATGTGTTAACCAAATCTTCAGAGCTGCTTCAGTTCTTCATGAATTCAACAACCTGCTGGAAATGTTCCTCAGACATTCAGCTCCGTGCTGACCTGTCAGCATCACAGCTGCTGCAGATGTGTCAGCTGCATCCATGATGGGAATCTCCTGCTCCTCCACATCCCAAAGGTGCTCCACCGGACTGAGATCTGCTGACTGTGGAGGCCATCTGGGTGCAGTGAACTCACCGTCAGGTTCAAGAAAGCAGTTTTAGATGATCTGAGCTTGGTGACATGTTGTGTTGTGTACTGTGGATCACAGGATGTGCTGCACTCAGAGAGGCTGTGGGGTTTAAACGATGCTCTAAGGAGCCCAAAGTGTGAACTGCTGCTAGGAGCCAGAATGGATCCATGATTTTATGCTGTTTATGCCAAATTCTGAACCTAAGTCTGAATGTTGGAGCAAAAACTGAAGACTCAGACCAGAAACATTTTCCAATCCTCTGCTGTCCAGTTTCAGCTGCAGCCTCAGTTTCCTGTTCTTAGCTAACAGGAGCCAGTGTGGTCTTCTGCTGCTGCACATTCAGAGATGCTCTTCTGCACACCTTTATTTTACTTTCTGTTGCCTTCCTATCAGCTCCAAGCAGCCTCGTAGTTCTCCTCTGACCTCTGACATCACCAAGGCATTTTCTCCCAGAGAGCTGCAGCTGCATGTTTTCTCTTCGTCAGACCTTCTCTGTGAACCTTACAGAGCAGAGCAGCAGTTTCTGAAATACTCAGACCAGACAACAACCATTCAAGTCACTTAAATCACCTTCTTCCACATTCTGATGCTCAGTTTGACCTTCAGCAGGTCATCGTCACCATGAGTTGGCTGACTGGATATTTACCTCATCAGCAGCTGAACAGGTGTACCTAATAAAGTGACCATCAAGTGTGCAGCCACTTTATTAGGTACATGTAATAACATGGTTCACCAAGATGAACTGTATCAGCTTAAACTTCTATAATTAAAAAGAATAAACATTTCATTATGCTGTTCTTTCAGCTCCAATATTCATGAGTCTCACAGACACTTGGTTACAGGACTTGGGGAAAATCGGACATCTGCTCTCCATGGTGAGATTAGGGAGGGACTCAGGGCGACTCAGGGTTGGAGGGACATTGATGTAGACACTAAACTTTAATTCTATTGTTGGCCGTCTGCTGTAGAACATGAAGAAAGTGCTGCCAGTAAGCTGAGTCTTTGAGTCTGAGTTTATCTGAATGTAGTGGTAAAATAGTGTTAAACCACAGTGTACTGTTATCACATCTGCCTGCACTCCTAATGCTGATCGCAGACCAGGAGGACTGCGTCATGAAGGACATCCTGTGTGAATCAAATACAAGAGGTGGGACAGGAAGTGTATTTCCACTATCAGAATAAAGGTCACACCAGCAGTCACAGTTATCAGCTCCTCTCAAAGCTTCAGGATGGAGTCAGTCCAGCTGTCAGTGGGTAAGAGGCACCTGAAGACTGTACAACCAATCACAAGCTCAGCTAATCCTGCAGCTCATTTCTCACTGCTGAAGCTGCTGCACAGCATTTAATGTCAAACACTGCCACCTAGTGGGAAACTTTTGGTACTTTTTAGGAATGAAAAAGTGGATTATGTTGCAAACTATAAACTTTTTGTATAAATGTATGGAGTTTAGAAGATGTGTTTTCCTGAAGCAGCCGTCAGGTTGAAGCTCTTCTTCTGTTTCAGCTTCGATCTTTTCAGTCCAGAAGAAACTTTTCCTCTCCTGGAGCCACACTGACTCACCATCTGAAACTTTACCTGCAATCATCAGGGACAGCTGCTCTAAAAGCTCATTTATTCTTTCAAAACTTTAAGATATGATAAAACTTTAATGATCCCACGATGGGGAAATTTGCACATTTCAGCAGCTCAAGTACAGAGAAGAAGAATGAAATAAAATAGAATCAAATAAAATAGAAAACACTATATACATAAAATATATACCAATACACATATACATATACACACTATATACATAAAAACACTATATACAGTTGTAGCTGGTAATTTGTATACAGCATACACAGTATGCATTATGGGTGGGAATGTAGATAAATAATATGTACATGCACTATATGTAAAGGTACACTGTGTGAATAAATGATGCAAGTGGAGGTAAAGTGTCCAAGTGACTCATGACATCATGACGTGTTGTACAGTCTAACTGCTGTTGGGTGTTTCAGTCTCTGGCTGAAGGAGCTGCTCAGCTCACCCACGGTCTCATGCAGAGGGTGATGGGGGTGTCCATGATGGATGTCAGCTTTGAAAACATCCTCCTCTCACCCACCACCATCACACACTCCAGAGGACATCCCAGCACAGAGCTCGACCTCCGCACCAGTTTGTCAATCCTGCTCCTGCCCCTCTCAGTGCGCTGTCCCTGAGCAGTCTGGAGCTAATTCCATCCGGACCTGCTGCTTCCCTGATCTTTGTCTTCCTGAGCTGACTACTCACCTGATCAGATGTAAGGTGGATGTGAGGCTGGGTTGGGGTGGAAGATGGGGGTGACTCTGTTGTGGGCGGGGGTGAGGAGAGTGCAGGCAGCGACAGCACTCCACCAGGTGAGAGGGGGGACAGCATACGGGGGGTAGATGGGAGCTGAGGGGTGGGGGAGGTGGTCAAATCTATTGAAAACAGATTCAGGTCATTAGCCCACCCCCAGTCAGCAGACACTGTGGCTCCTCCATTGTCCTCAAAGTGGCCACAGATTTTATTCATGTTTCTCCAGACTTCTCGGACTTTGTTATGTTGGAGCTGTTCCTCCATCTTCCTCCTGAAGCTCTCTTTGCCTCTCCGGATCTTGTATTTAACAACCTTTTGTACTTTCCTCAGTTCCTCTTTGTCTCCAGATCTGAAGGCCCTCTTCTTCTCGGTCAGCAGGGCCTTCAGCTCTGGGGTCACACACAGTTTATTGTCGGAGAAGCAACATGGTTGCAACCATAGTGCGAGTGCCTCTGTCAACCTTAGCACACATGGGCAAGTGCCCCCATTTCCAAAAAACAATGTATTCATCCGTTTACACCAGGGGTATTCAAATAAAATTTAAAGAGGTCCTGTTAGACAAAGTTTCATGAGGCCAAGGCCCGGAAGTCCAACTATTTAATGTGATACAGTGATACCTTGATTTGCGAGTGTCCCGACTAACCAGTTTTTTGAGATACGATTGGTCGCTTCGTCGAATTTTTGCTTTATGTTGAATATCTGAGTTAGGAGCAAGCGAAAATGAACCATCCGTGGTTCCGTTCGGGTTTTTTTCCTCTCACTGTGCGCTCGTTGATGATTTCAGTTAGACGACCACAGATAACAATGATGCTGTGAGCTCTGTGCTAAAGGTCGACAAAGGAGGGAAGTGTGAGTGTGACCTCTGACCCGAGAAAATGACCACAACATTTCAGACTCACTGACTTTGATTTTGACTGTCTGCACTACATGGTGTTATATTCAGAATAAGATCAATAAAGATCCACAGAATGCAAAATCAATGAAGTCCCAAAGTAAAATAATGAAGGTTTCTGTGACTGACACTAAAACTGTGTCAGCCTTAAACACAAATCACACTGTTTGTATATGATGGAAGACAGAATGAAGTCCAGTTAGTCTTTCTGTTGTTGTTAACAGCTGGAACAACAATAATATCTGTAATTGTAACCATATATTTCTCTCTATAATTGCTGTTGTCACACCAAACAGCCAAAGTCGCTCCAGCCGTGTGAAATGCTCAGATTCTTCCCATGACCCTTGAACCCAGGCGTGGAGACACAACACGGAGGTGTGAGATAACAAAACACTTCAGCACAACTGGGGAGGAAACAAAGGGGGAGAGATCTGCTTGACCAACAAGAAACTCAATAATTTCATTGAACTGAATTACATAAAGTGACAATGGCAAGTTTTCCATTATAATAACCTTTAATAACATGCTTAATGAGAACTCAAACACTAATGCTGTCATTGAAAGGTAACCAAATAATGAAAACTGATATTATTTGCAATGCTTATTGTTTTTATTGTTTTTTTTATTCTTTATTTATTTCATTTTTAATCAATATTAACAAAAAAGAGAGAAAATAAATGGCTAAGTCCAGAAATATCAAATATAAGGTTTGGGGTCCAGTAAATTCTTAAATCTGACTTACTGGATTAGGTTTCTGGAAACCAAAAAGAGGGAGTTACAGTAAAACATTATAATTTTATCAATTAGGTGAAAAGAGTAAAGAACAGATCCAAAAACTCCCTGTCAGCTCTTATTCTGATGTAAATTGGATTACAAGCAGCGAGCCCATAATGAGCAGGAGCGCCTCGATTAACCATTGTGATTGTGACAACCAAAAGCACTGGCTGTCACTTATGACCCGCCATTCTATTCCATTTCCTGCTATGACCCCAGTCCTCCCCCACTGTATGAACTGACACAGGATCCCAGTCCACACACCCCTCTCCCATGTTGTATAGCTTGATGTAGAGATAATGACCTTAATGAGCCTTTTGCATATGTCTGGAATGTCTTTATTGTTTCTTTTTTGTTTTTATTTCATTCCATAGGTTTAACACATATGCAATTTTAAATTGTAGGATTCTAGAAGGACTGATCATAGACGTGTGTCTGCTCTTAATATGTTTTTCCTTTCCTTGACTAAAAAAATGCAAATGCAAGTAACTTGATAAATATCTGTGAATTGTACAATACATACACAATGAAGACATGGTTACACTCATAAGCATAACTAAATTTTGAATGATGTATTGTTTATAGACAACTGCTGCAACTAATTTTTCAGAGGCATAAAAATAGGTTCACTTTTAATAGAAAAAATTTAGACTGGGTTAAACTAATCAAGAGATCTGTAATATAAAGAGAGTGAATAACAGATCTTTCAAACATACACGTCTGCTGTTAAATATGTGTCCTGGTAAATTGTAGTGTGTAGATTTTACAATGATAGTCTTTGAGTCAGGGTGTTATATTTAATGGATAAAATTAAGACATAAAATTAATAAAATTATGTTGAATAGTTAGACCTAATCAGAGTATAAGTTCTACTGAAATTTAAATATTGACCCCAAAGGCCTGCAGTTCAAGGCTCAACTTTTTAACTATAGACAGTAAGAAAAATCAGAACTTTATACAACTGGACTACTTGTTTGCATGGACACCAGTAACTGCTCCCTAGTGCCCTGATAAGGAAAATGTGTCTTTTTTACAGGGAAGGATGTCTCAGATAGACACCTGTCTGTGACATTAGGGATGGGAACATCCCAGTGTGGTGGGCCTGGTCATTACTGAGAAACAGTGATGGTATAGTTACCATGAAAAAGTAGTCCGATTACTCCTTATAAAAGTAACTGAGTTACTTTACTGATTACTTAATTTTAGAAGTAACCAAGTTAGATTACAAGTTACTTTATTAGTTACATTCAACAGCTGCCAGTGATGGTCTGCCATAAACTGATGGTCTGCCATAAAGTGATCCCCATGTTTCTGTGTGCTTTTGTGTGTCTTTGCTTATGTTGGTAAACAGAGTGCAGTCAGCATGATTTATGAAGGGCTTATATATAACATGAAGAAATAACCTGTTTGTCAACAATCTTTGTGAGTCTGTGTTATTGTACCTACATTATAATCAACCCAGTGTTTTTGGCCACTTCAGATATCTTTATGGAGCTGTGATGTTATATTTGTTGTGATCTCTGCAGCCTTCTGAGGCAGATTTCTGTTTAAAAAGACATTTTTAATGTCTGTGACAGTTTTTACTTCAATGAAAAACAAATATATAAAAGTCACTTTGCCAAAAACTGAGTGCAGCTTCTACCCTGTGATAGAAATGCTGTTTCTCACTCAAAGCTGATATCATTCACGGGAGAGATGTTTGACACATGTTTCACAGATTAGAGGTCAACAAGTCATTTAAATACAGCTGTTTAAATACAGGAAATCATTTTTTTTAGCACAACACCGGCAGCATGTCTTAGGAGCTCCTGGTGGGGCCTTTTGGGCCAAAATTAAACAAAACTTAGATTGGGTTAATTATAATATTAAATCAGGAAAGTTGATTAACTTTACAGAAAATAATTTGAAGACTTAGTGAATGATAGAACTGAACATCATTAACAGCAGAACAGAATAACATAGATGTGACTTGTGCCGTTGACTCAGTCTAAACAATATTTAACGATGGCAGTTCAATTCTCCAGAGCACTGTCAAAAATTAGCAGAGAACTCAGAAATAAATAAATAAATCCTGTAATGATGGGATTTTAATGATTTTAATGATGGAAAATGTTTTGGGAAATCAGATGGACAAATTCTAATTTCTCTTTTAGTCTCTATTACAGATACTGTAAGAATTACATGACTAAATCCTAGGAAAAAGACCACAAGAAAAGGGTTTGAACCTGTAATGACAGGATCAATTATTTAGCAAATAAATACTAATTGATGAAAGAGTGATAATGAAAATTCATCTTATGTAATGTGCCTTAAACAGATATATTCTGAAGTTGTGTTTGCAGAATGATCATGATCTTGTGTCTCGTGCTTCAGTGCACTTGCTTGGCATTTTGTTTGTTTGGTTTTAATTTATAGAAAAGGAGGGTGATTTGGGGAAATGTGAGTGCTTATAATAATTATGTCTTAAAATGCTTTTCATATGCTTTTCAATTCTTTACTAAAAAAAAAAAGAGCTGCTGTCTGCCTGAAACAGATGTGTGTGTGTGTATGACCTCGTGGGAATAAACACAAATAAGAACTCAGTGGCTCACAGAGAGAGCAATTTGAGAGCAACTCACACTTTGTAATGACTTATTGTGCTTTAAAATATATTATAATCATGCCATTATTGTTATTAAAAGTTTTGATCAATAGATTAATAACCATGGTGGTGTATTTTGACACCTTTTTGGTAAAAAATGTCAAAGGAAGGAGTTGTTGGGGTTTTATTTTTTACCCAAAGAATAAAATGACAAATGGAAAAATGTTTAAAAGTAAACTCCAGGAAATTAATTAATAAATAGCGGCTAAAACAAAGCAAAACAAAACAAAAAAACCCAGACAATTTAATAAGCATTAGAAAGTGCCTGACCAGCTTCAGTCTCAGTGCATCTTATCTTGGAAGTTCGGCCACAGTACAATTAAAGCATCACCATGTTCTGTTATTAATGTGGATAAGATTGCTCTGTATCAGGGTTATTATGGTTAACAAAAACGAACGAAATAACAAAAACTGAAATTGAAAAAACATTGTCGTTAACTGAAATAAATAAAAACTAAAATAAATGGAAAAAAAAGATAACTAAAACTGAATTATGAGTTTACCAAACTAACTAAAACTAACTGAAATTATAGATATTGTCATTTTTTAAAGTCTCGTGGATTGATATGAAATAATTTTTTCTGCTCTCTGAGTTTAAGCTCGGAGCACCATCGGGCAGCTGTGTTTGTGTGCGCGCTCACCGCGCTGCTCCTCACAGTAATGCAGCGTGTGCAGAAAAAGCAGCAGAGTCCATATGGAGTTTTTACTACGATAGCACAGAGAGCAGCGAGTGTGTTGTTGTGGATGATGAAACATGTGCGAACACTCCTCAGTCAGGAAAAAACACCACCATCAAAGTCCAGCTGAAAAGCGCACACAGGGCAGCTACACAAACCGCTCTGATCCTACGAGCTAACCTGGAGCACCTCCGGAGAAACGTGACTACTTGGGTTCACGCAGCCGCAACACTGTGATTAACCTGTTCAGTCCTTGTGCGTTTCCGGCTACTTTATCAGTCAGAGAATAACAATCAGGAATAATAATCAACGCATCAATATAAGGACTCACAAATGTCAGCAGATTCCTGGAGGGAGACTGCTGAAACTATCAGAATGGATGTGAGGGAATGAAGGAAGTGAACAAACAGGGACAAATATGTCTGCAGCCGAAAAACTGAGCACAAAGAGCGAGGACCAAAAAACACCAGCGCACAACCACAAGGTAATTAACACACAATCCAGCTACTGAAGGAAGGAGTGTAAATAAGCGGCACAGTAGACATACCATAAATATAACAATTTAAGTAGAACTACAGTATCAAGAAGCATATCACAGCATTGATCTTTGCAACAAGGTGAAGGTGTTGAACTAACACTGCACAGGAGACAGAAATAAGACTGCATAGCAGAGAGGCAGGAAAGTTGTGCTGCATGAGTTAGTGGAGAAGAATGTGTGTTTTGGTCTAAAGTGTTTTGTGCCTACAGGACCCAGATGAGGCCGGTAGCTGGCGACAGTGAAGGCCACAGGAGAAGGAACTGATAAGCATGCTACACGTCCCCCGCTACACCACGCAGCATCTTACATATTTCAGTAACTGTAACTGTGTCTGACCCTGTGTATAAAAGTAGGGCTAAGATAGAGAGCAGGGTCAGACTTGTGTGAAGCTGCACTGATTGGCTGTGTTAGACAGCTTCAACAACTCTGAACCAGAGTACTCTGTAACCAGTTTGAGATGGCTTTATTACATTTACTAACTGACTCCTTATCCTGTGTGTTGTGTGGAATCTGTCCAATTCATTCAATTCAATTCAATTCAATTCAATTTTATTTATATAGCGCCAAATCACAACAAACAGTCGCCTCAAGGCGCTTTGTGGGTAAAGACCCTACAATAACACAGAGAAAACCCAACAGTCAAAACGACCCCCTATGAGCAAGCACTTGGCGACGGTGGGAAGGAAAAACTCCCTTTTAACAGGAAGAAACCTCCAGCAGAACCAGGCTCAGGGAGGGGCAGTCATCTGCTGCGACCGGTTGGGGCTGAGTGGAGAGAGACAGGACAAAAGACATGCTGTGGAAGAGAGGCAGAGATTAATAATAATGATTAAATACAGAGTGAAGTATAAACAAGTAAATAAAGGTGAATGAGAAGAAACAGTGCATTATGGGACCCCCCCTCAGCAGCCTAGGCCTATAGCAGCATAACTAAGGGGTGGTTCAGGGTCGTCTGATCCAGCCCTAACTATAAGCTTGATCATAAAGGAAAGTTTTAAGCCTAATTTTGAAAATAGAGAGGGTGTCTGTCTCCTGAATCCAAGCTGGGAGCTGGTTCCACAGCTGCCTCCCATTCTACTTTTAAGTATCCTAGGAACCACAAGTAAGCCAGCAGTCTGAGAACGAAGTGCTCTATTGGGGTGATACGGTACTATGAGGTCTTTGAGATCAGATGGGGCCTGATTATTCAAGACCTTGTATGTTAGGAGAAGGATTTTAAATTCTATTCTAGATTTAACAGGGAGCCAATGAAGAGAAGCCAATATGGGAGAAATCTGCTCTCTCTTTCTAGTCCCTGTCAGTACTCTAGCTGCAGCATTTTGGATCAGCTGAAGGCTTTTCAGGGAGTTTTTAGGACAGCCTGATAATAATGAATTACAGTAGTCCAGCCTAGAAGTAATAAATGCATGGATTAACTTTTCAGCATCAGTCTGAGAAAGGATGTTTCTAATTTTATAAATATTGCGCAGATGTAAAAAAGCCGTCCTACATATTTGTTTAATATGTGCATTGAAGTTTAATATGTGCATTGAAAGAACACGCAGAACCTGAGGTAAAGTTCAGGGTTCTTTCACTACACAAGCATAAATGTGAACATGAGGTCGGCCACTTGTAGGTTGTGTACAGAGGACACAAAGACCCTGAAGTCTAATTAGGAGCATCTAACCAAGCTAGCTCCAAAACAGAAGCAGCTTCAGGTGGAGAACATCAGGATGCTGCTGGATTTGACCTTTGACTCCTTCAAAGAGTTCAGTTTGGAGTTCATGTTTTTCTTTATTTTGATTACACAATAGTCACTCTTGCACCTGACAAAGTATGAAAAACTAAAACTAATGAAAACTAAACTAAAACCTCCGTTATATATATATATGGCTTCCATTTTAATATATATATATATATATATATATATATATATATATATATATATATATATATATATACATATATGTATGTACATATATATATATGTATGTCAAGATGACATTAAATAGTCCGGACCTTGGCCTCGTGACATTTTGTCTGACTGGACCTCTTTAAATTTTATTTGAATACCCCTGCAAAGATTCTCAGGCAAATTTATGTGAGAATAATAAAAGCAAACGCATATCATGACTATATTTGAAGCTTAAAAAAAACCCATTCCTTCATTAGCCATGAGAATAGATGGAATGCTCGGTTTGTACCGTCTCCTCCTCTCCCGGTACTTCGCTCCAGCTCTGCATTCCCTTCTCCGACGCCGTAATTCCTCTGGGATCTCAGATCGCTGAGTACCCTGCTGTTGCACAGCGCTAACAGCTGTAAACAATGGAGTGGCTCACAGGTTCTCCAAATGAAGTAGTGAAAAGTCGAGTTTGACATCCGAATATAAACACGACACAGAGCGTCGGAAAGAAAAATTTAAAACGTAAGAAAAACACAGGAGAAGGGAATAAACTGGGCGCTGCAGTAACAGGCTGCCTACCGTGGCGCCATCTAGAAAATGTTATATATTGGAGTACTCTGTCGAGGAGGCTGTGGCTCAGGGGGTAGAGCAGGTCACCTACTAAACAGAAGGTTGGCGGTTTGATTTCTGGCTGCTCCGGGCTGCGTGCCTAAGCAACTTAACTCAGTTACACATGGAAGTGAATGGGTAAATGTAAACGTGCTGTATAAGCACCGTGAATGCTCAGATTGAGTAGAAAAACCGAATATAAGAACTAGTCCATTTACCAGTTGTTTAGGTATAAACAACGTAAACGTCCGTTCTGTGTTCATAAGCCGAATCTCTGCTGTTACCAGTACTGTACAGTAGAGGGTGCTGCAGCCTAGCTGGTGATGAAGTGTGCCTTCACTAAAAACAAGAGTTAGGGTGGTTTTGCCGGGTCTCCTACCAGGCAGTACTCAGGGCTGGAATATCCCACAAATGAGAGGAAGAAGGGGATGCTCTTCATCTTCGTGAATCAGGACTGGTAGGGAACCATTATTGCAGTGCTGCCCATCCCCAAACTACCACAGCATGGATATAAAGCAACATCAGTCTGTGTACTGGTGGTGGGGAGGGGGTGGGGTCAAAGTCACAACATGACGTTCCACAACAAGACAGTAGCTGCCAATCAAATACAGGTACTGTCAGAAAATTATTATGAAAAAGTTGATTGATTTGGGGTTTTCATTAGTTGTCAGTTAAAATCATCAAAATTAAAAGAAACAAACATTTGAAATATATCAGTTTGTGTGTAATGAATGAATATAATATACAAGTTTAACTTTTTGAACGGATTATTGAAATAAATAAACTTTTTCATGATATTCTAATTTTATGACCAGACCCTGTAACGTATTCATGTTTTGAGGCAAACTAAGCTACCTAAGCAGATGTATTTTGTTTTCCTTTCAGTTTTCATGGTGTATTTGGTGCACAAACTACTGTTACTACTGTACTAAACATTTACAACAAGCAATGATTACAAATATATTTTTATTGAAAAGTTAAAACTTTGATGCTTCAACAGTTTTCAACAAGATGTGAAAAAGCTCATTTTATAAAAACAGTTTCAAATGTAAGTGAAGGTGACAGATCAATTATGCTCTACAGGCACATTCATTTAGACTGAAATGACCCAAATTGAACATAAAGTGGGGCTGTTCATATTATTGATCTACATAAATTATTTTAAATGTTTGTGTTTCTCATTCCTGTACCATTTCCTTTATTCATAACAGGTATTTTAAAAAAACATAATCCCATTAATTACAGTCCACAGCTGAAGATCAAAAATATTCCAATGAAATCAAAGCATATGTGAGTAAAAACAAAAACATTTCCAGGGTGATAAATGATGTATGACTGACTTATGCTTCAGCAACAAATCTGCACACCGAACCTTCCCAGAAATATGACCATACTGACTTGCCTGTTCAGCATCTTCAAGTATTTACAGCTACTCTCACTGTAGCTTTTATTTCTTCAGTGAGAGTATTTTTCAAATTTTCAATTCATTTATATAGTGCCAAAGCACAACAGTCGACTTAAGGCGAGAATAACAGTAACAAGTATAAGGAATAATAATCTTAGCATCAATACAAGCAAAGTCCTGGAGGGAAATCACAAACTATCTGAAGAGACATGAGGGAGTGAACAAAGAGCTGGATGGATGCATAGACACAAAGACAATTCATAGTGCATATGTGTAAGTATAAACTATTTCCTTTCTTAATATATACAATATATCAGACATAAAGGCGCTCCAGTTAAACAGACTTTTTTAAAAAATAATACAGTGAAATTGTTTTTAATTCCAGGTGACAGTGAGCAACAACCTGAGAATCTGCTACACTGATGTTTACAACAGTCTCTGATCTCCAACAGAAGCTCTTCCATCTGGAGTATCTTCATTCATTCATTCAGTGTCTGTCTGCTGACTGATCCTCTGAGGAAACTTTGGCTGTTTTTGTTTAGCTGCCCGAGCTTATTTCAAGGCACAGGGTGGTCTGCTGGTCTCAAAGCTCTCCTCATTAATTTTATGATTAACTTGATTCTCCACAGCTCTTTGGAGCTCAACTCCATCAGATTATTTTTAGTGGATATATACCATCATTTTTAACCAATTCCCCAACCTCAGGCCCCACCAACACTTTTAGAAATTCTAGTCTCAATAACTCATGAAACACACACACAGACACACACACGAACAGCGTGAACAAACGGGATCAAACCGGTGAAAGGTTCCTCAGTGGACTGAATTCTCCATCTCCTGATCTGCCCTCAGCCTTAGATGAGACCTCTGTTTGTATTCCCAGGATCACCTGCAGGAGGGAACAGAAACATTTAGATACTTTAGAGAAACGATTTCTGAAGTATTTTAATCTCATTATTTACTTAATAATGGAAACTGGAAGATTGTCTCTGGGTTTTAGTGACCCCGTGAATTTATTTTCCCAGAGTCGACCAAACGTGATGCCAAACCTGTGAACCTGCTGCTTTAAATTTAATGTGATTCTATCTGTGAGAAAAAACCTACAAGTTCTGAGAAACATAAATCAAACTTTACTGCCAAATTAAACACTCAGGACTTCAACATTATGATGACTGTGAGCAGAGCTGTGCAGCACTGAGCAACACAACAAACAAATCTAAGATCTGAAACTGTTAGTTTACATATTGTGTATCTGATGACCAGCTGTGATTGGACACCACTGGGCAGAAAACAACTGAAGGGTCTGAGGACTTGTTGCTCAGGACATTTTTAGTCTGATTTCTGGGGGCATTTGTTGCACCAGTTACTATTTTTGTCTGCATCAATTATGCTGCAAATATTACTGAACTGTTACTGAAGCAGAATAAAATCTACAAGGCAGAAAACATCCCTGTAAGATCAGATTAGATTAGATTCAAACACATTAAGCTGGTTAGTGTTGGTTACCTGTTATCACAGTAATAATGGAGCTGCTGCTTCACGTTATTATCATATTATTAACCTGCATTCTAACGTTTCAGCACTCATTCCTGTCGGTCTCTAAACCGTGTCTGTAGCATAACGAGCTGTTGAACGATGAAATGAAATAAAAACAGACCTTAGTCTTTGTCAATGACAGGGTCCTACACTATACAGGGTTATATTAATATGCTGTATACAGCCATATTCTTTCTATGGGACACTGAAAGAAGCAATAAAGTTTCCCATAATTATGCATCATTATTTATGTCCTATGAATGTGTCTGTGCAGCGATTAAGAGGCTGGAAGCCAGATCAGTCCAAACATAAAGAAATTATCCAAACTTCCTGTTTGTGGGGCATTCACACTCCCTGAGCCCAGCTCCACACAGATGTGTAAAGGTGGCATCAAGCTCACCCTCAGAAATGAAGACTAATATTGTATTTCTCAGTATGCTGAATCCTTTACAGATTTCAACTAAAACTAAAGCGCATTACAGCTGCACATTGTTTTGATTTCCTCAAAGCAGTCTGCGTTTATGAAATTTTTACTCAAAGCATCATTTTTATATTTAGTATTTCAGCAGAAAAAGTCATAAAATGAATTAATAAGTGAACAATGAAAAAACATAATATTATAGCAATAATGTTAATGTTACAATTCACAAATATTGTAGGTTACTGTAACACAATTATTTTACCTTACCTTTCTTAGAGTGCATTGTGATGCGCTTTGTAGCTACAAGCACAGCCAGAACAAAAGCAGAAGTTAATAATCCCAGAAACCATCCAATCAATCCAGGGACAACTTCTCCAGACGTGTCTTTGAACAGGTTTTCTGAAAGTACAACATAAAATCCTGGTGTGATGAGCCTCAAAATAAAATGAGTCTTAGAAAAAAAAATGTTTGCATTTCTCTATTGAACTAAAGTCAAAACAATTCACTGGATAACTGATTAATTTATCAGTAAACATTGTGATATTACTGCACACGTTCCAGTTTTTGTAAATATTCAAAGTACAAATGAGGAAAAGGCAGTGACAAAAGCCCACGTGCAAACTGGTAAGACGTAGGACGTGTGAAAGAATCAAAGCTTTTAAGACAGAACTTTTGAATCGTTATTGGGATGGAGCACATGTGGAAGATCCAAATGAGGCCTACTGGTATTTTTGTCCACATGGCTACAACTTTACCACAAACACTGTTTAATAACAGTGTGGAAGCCTGAATGACAAGAGGGCTGCAAAAAGCCTGTCAGAGGAAAAACTTGCTCTACGTGAAGAACATAGAACAGAACTAGTGAAAATGAGAGAAATTACTGTACAAGGTTTATGAGAATAAATGAACTTCTAATTTAAGGATGCAAAAGAAACATTATTATAATCAAGTTTTGGAAGACAGTAAAAAAAAACATGAAAAAGAAGGTAATACATTAAATTTTAGCAAACAGATGTACTAAAACTGAACTTCCAGGTTATTTTATAAATAATGCATATACAAAACACAGGGTTGTAGCCAGTGGTTGATCACCTGGTGCTGCACCACGCTGAGGTTGTCTAGCACCGGGCAGAGAACTTCACAGTTCTTTATTCGAACTGTTCTCTCACTGCAATTAGCAAGCTAGCACGCATCCCGCACAGTCCACGTACACCACTCCGTCACCAACACCAGACTCATCTTTTCCTGTGGTTAAAACGCTGCACTATAGTATTATTTCACCGGAATTTGCAGTCTACCACTGGGCGCGCCCAGTTTCAACCACAACTTGCACACACAACCTCGTGACGGTCCTGTTCACGCTTGATTTTACGAGGCAAATAGCGACCAGCGTGAAACCGAGGGGAAGCAGAAAAAGGAGCTCAAAGGACAATTTTGGGGTCCCATTAAGCCTAAAATCCCAGGAGTCTGTCTTGTTTCTTGCCTTCGTAGACTCACAGAGATAACAAACTGATGTGCCGCTTAAGGAATGTCTATTAGCAATAGCTGCAGGTAAATGTGCGTCTAATTTTCAGAGCATGTAACAGACTAAACTCCCTATAGGCATCAAGTCACATGGTCCAATCAGATTCAGGTGCATTCAATGACCTGTAGGACCAGCCATTATCACAGAATAACACATAAATGATATTATCCAACTGTTCACCGTCACAGAATTACTAAACTGGCACGGCATTTAGCATTAGCAAACTAATGCTAATTAGCCCCCAACACACAGGCACACCGGGCTGAACTTTTTTCTGGCTAGAACCCTGAAATTAAAAAATGTAGACTCCATAGTTTAAGAATTTCATAATTATTTTGTAGACATGGCAAATAAAATTACTCTGAAGACTGATGATAAAAATTGCTTTAAAATATTGTAAACAAATGTGAAAGCCATGTTTCCAGGTGGTGTTATTGAGACAGATGTTATTCAGACTGTTAGAGCATTTAAAAACAATCGATCAGCTGATGAAAATCTTATAGATATGAAAATAATTAAAGGAATTATTGGTCTCATTGCCAAACCTGTGACTCACATACAGTGGTGTGAAAAAGTGTTTGCCCCCTTCCTCATTTCCTGTTTTTTTGCATGTTTGTCACACTTAAGTGTTTCGGAACATCAAACCAATTTAAACAATAGTCAAGGACAACACAAGTAAACACAAAATGCAATTTGTAAATGAAGGTGTTTATTATTAAAGGTGAAAAAAAATCCAAACCATCATGGCCCTGTGTGAAAAAGTGATTGCCCCCCTTGTTAAAACATACTATAACTGTGGTTTCTCACACCTGAGTTCAATTTCTCTAGCCACACCCAGGCCTGATTATTGCCACACCTGTTCTCAATCAAGACATCACTTAAATAGGAGCTGCCTGACACAGTATGGTCCACCAGAAGATCCTTAAAAGCTACACATCATGCCGAGATCCAAAGAAATTCAGGAACAATTGAGAAAGAAAGTAATTGAGATATATCAGTCTGGAAAGGGTTATAAAGCCATTTCCAAAGCTTTGGGAATCCAGCGAACCACAGTGAGAGCCATTATCCACAAATGGCGAAGACATGGAACAGTGGTGAACCTTCCCAGGAGCGGCCGGCCGCCCAAAATTACCCCAAGAGCGCAGCGACGACTCATCCAAGAGGTCACGAAAGACCCCACAACAACGTCCAAAGAACTGCAGGCCTCACTTGCCTCAGTTAAGGTCAGCGTTCATGCCTCCACCATCAGAAAAAGACTGGGCAAAAATGGCCTGCATGGCAGAGTTCCAAGGAGAAAACCACTGCTGAGCAAAAAGAACATTAAAGCTTGTCTCAATTTTTCCAAAACACATCTTGATGATCCCCAAGACTTTTGGGAAAACATTCTGTGGACCGATGAGACAAAAGTGGAACTCTTTGGAAGGTGTGTGTCCCATTACATCTGGCGTAAAAGGAACACTGCATTTCAGAAAAAGATCATTATACCAACAGTAAAATATGGTGGTGGTAGTGTGATGGTCTGGGGCTGTTTTGCTGCGTCAGGACCTGGAAGACTTGCTGTGATAAATGGAACTATGAATTCTGCTGTCTACCAAGAGATCCTGAAGGAGAATGTCCGACCATCTGTTCGTGTACTCGAGCTGAAACGAACTTGGGTTCTGCAGCAGGACAATGATCCTAAACACACCAGCAAGTCCACCACTGAATGGCTGAAGAAAAACAAAATGAAGACTTTGGAGTGGCCTAGCCAAAGTCCTGACCTGAATCCTATTGAGATGTTGTGGTATGACCTTAAAAAGGCCGTTCATGCTCGAAAACCCTCTAATGTAACTGAATTAGGACAATTCTGCAAAGATGAGTGGGCCAAAATTCCTCCAGAACGCTGTAAAAGCCTCATTGCAAGTTATCGCAAACTCTTGGTTGCAGTTGTTGCTGCTAAGGGTGGCCCAACCAGTTATTAGGTTTAGGGGGCAATCACTTTTTCACACAGGGCCATGATGGTTTGGATTTTTTTTCACCTTTAATAATAAACACCTTCATTTACAAATTGCATTTTGTGTTTACTTGTGTTGTCCTTGACTATTGTTTAAATTGGTTTGATGTTCCGAAACACTTAAGTGTGACAAACATGCAAAACAACAGGAAATGAGGAAGGGGCAAACACTTTTTCCACACCACTGTATAACTATAGACCCATTTCTCTCCTCCTATAATTTTCAAAAACATTGGAAAAAAATTTTCTTAAACAGTTGGATCATTTTTTGGAAAAAATAAATTGCTGTGTGAACGATAATATGGATCTAGGAAAATCGCTGCATATGCAGTAATGAGATTACCCCTGCTCTTGATATTAATGCATTTTCAACAGGTATATACATAGATTTAACAAAAGCTTTTGATAATATTGATCATAGACAGGTTGAATGAACTTGATGGTATGGGGTCAGAGGAACTGTTTATTCCTGGGTAAAAATTTATTTGGAAAATCATCAACAGTGTGTTCAACTAGATAATATAGTTTCTGGATTTATGACTATAACGTAGAATATCACAAGGCTCTGTGATTGGTCCAAAACTCTGCATTATCTTTATAAATGACACTTATAATATTTCTAATGTATTTATAGTTTATTACGTTTACAGATGACACAACAATAGCTTATTCTGGTAAAAACTTAAATGAATGTTTTGGTATTAATAGAGGAAACACTAGAGGTGCTAAAAACTTGGTTTGATGTTAACAAATTCTCTTTCAATATATCAAACACTAAATTTATGGTACTTGGAAATAAAAAAGAGATAACACTTAAAATCAGTGGGGCTGAAATTGAAAGATTTTTTATACATAGTTTTTAGGGGTTGAAAGCAGGATAAAATGGAAGCAGATATTAAGTACACAGGTAAAAATCTCAGAGACACTTAGCATCTTGAGTCTCACTAAAGATTTGCTCAGTTATGATGTCTTGTTTGTAAATGTATGTAAATTTTGACTTAGGCATATTAGCATTCTGCTTCTGCCTGATTTGGTCTCACTTATTGATGGTCACATATGCATTTATGATGGATCATTTGGTTTTGTGTGACTGAAACAAAAATAAACTAAACTGAAAAAAAACCCATTAAAACAGACTATTACATGGATAAAGATTGTGTGTCTTCCATAAGACTAACTGTCTTTAGCAACTACCTCAGTCTGAACTCAGCACTCAGCTTTTCCCTTCTTTAGAAGTTCATACTGTATTTCACAAATGTCCTACATGTCACGGTTCTGGGCCGGTGGCCCAGTGTCTTGCTTTGTGTTCAGGT
>JAMQGT020005178.1:0-43473 GCA_024447675.2 Pterophyllum scalare
TCTGAGCAATACGCAACTGAGTTAAGAAACTAGAAATTCCACACTTTTATATGTGAAAGGATTTTCATTAAAGTATAAAAGAACATTAATATTTATAGTAACTTGTCTAACTATGTTTAAGCCTCTGAAAATGGGGACTATGCATTAAAAAATATTTAATGCAAAATGTTTGTTAAATTAAAGCTGAAAGTCTTGTTTGTTATTGTTTGGTGTAAAATCCACTGCGGTGGCGCAAAACTACAAAAATCGTGTATTTGTACACATTATAAATTTAACTGTAACTGTTGTCTTTTAAAGGCTCCTCTCTCTGATAATAATTAATAATTAATTAATAATAATTAATGTGAAAAATGACAAAAAGTGATACCCACTAATTAAAATAAGAATTGCAGGCCTGACACAGGAGCCAGAAAAGTTTACTTCTGCACTGGTCCACTGATTACACATTGTGACAATGTGAAGAAGAAAAAAAAAAACCCAAAGTAATGTAAAAATGTGAAAAACCAACCTTATTTTTAGTCGGACACGTCCTGTCAAACAAGTCTTTTGTTTTAGTGCAGGCGTACGGGGGAAACCCAAACGACAAGAACTTAAATTATTAAAGAAACTAAAAAAATAAAATATCAAGGGTAATGTACATCAGTTATATAATTGATGTGTCTACAAGGATGCTTTTGTTCTTCTTTTTTTCAGCTCAAAACTATTTCATCTTTAATTTCCTTTGTATTGATCTTTATGCGAACACGTACTTCTGGACATTTCCTTCTCCCTCTCATTCTGTGTGCGGCTTCTCCGGGTCTGACTCTATGAATCATGTATGAGAAGATTTGCTGGAACAGTTCTGACTCCAGATGTGCTGCACAAAGAAAACCAATAAAATATTAACCTGTTGAGGAAAACTTCAGCTTGACATCTCCTCAAACTAACTAAACATTCATCCTTTTTAATGCAATGCACCAGAGACCAGCTAAACAGAACAAATCTAAACCAGGCATGTTCAGTTTGCTGTTGTATGACACAGAAACGCTACCGTGTAAAAATAATGCCGAAAATGATTTGCTCGTACTCGTGTGCTGCCGGCAGAGACTCATCAAAAGAAAAAAAAAAAAAAGAGGAGCCTCACAGACCCTCCTGTTCCTGCACACAGAACAAATCCTGATCATGAGACCTCTTCCACGTTTCCACAAACATCACACATCTACCTCCTGCCCACCAGCATGAACCCAGGTGCTTTATCTGCTAGTGCAGAGTTGGTACAACTTGCAAACATGTCTGCTTTTCTAACAGGCTAGAGACCTGCAATAAAGCCATGTTAACACATTGCTGCATATTCCTCTGTTAAAGCACTGGGCCATTCTTGAAGCTCTCTCAGGTTTACCCTAACAGAAGAAGGAGACAGATGATATTTATCACATTTTCTCTGCCATTTGATGTTTTATTGTCACCAGCTGACATTTCTGGTTGGGGGGCGGGGGAAGAACTTTGACCTCTTTAGTTTTCTGCACACTGCTGCTTCAATTTTATGTTTTTACTGAAGCTTGTTTTTTTCTCTCCTGCCACTCACAAAGTCTTATTTAGTCATGATAATCCTCCATCCCTGACGTAAGTAGCTCCTGATTCTAGACCAGCTACACTGGAGCTTTTTTTTCTCGGCTAAGAGATGTTCTTTTGGCTGTCAAAACATGAATAACTGTATTTGAGAAGAGGCACTGGCTCTAAACCAGCCCTGGATCTGCTAGGGTGAAAAACAAGCCCAGGAGACACAGCTGCATGCCTTTAGCTGCTGGGGAAGCACGCAAAGAGCTCTCCAAAAGACTCAAACTCAATTTCTTTTGTCTGCTGAGTTTTTCCCTGTTCACTTTGCTCTACAAATTCACATCTACTGCAAACTGAAATGTGTATAAAAACTTAACTGCGTCTTAAAACAGTCTGTAATAGGTCCGATTAATAAAATTCACCAGGAATGACTACATTCCATTCATCTGCTTACCCATTTTCTATCCGGGTTCTCATCCGGTCTAAGCAGACATCCCCAGACCTCACTCTCCCCAGCCACCTCCTTCAGCTCTTCTAGAAGGACACCAAGGTGTTTCCAAGCCAGCCGGGAGATATAATCTCTCCAGCTTGTCCTGCGTGTGCCCCGGGGTCTCCGCCCAGTAGGAGAATCCGGCTGAGAATCCTCACTTATGAGGCACCCAGAAGGTGTCGCAGTCAGGTGTCCAAACCACCTCATGTGCGCCACAGTTCACTGGCACCATCCAGTCATCGTTTTTTCTGTCATCCACCCAAACTCATCCCTCAGAAGGCTCACCTGCACACATATAAAGCCAGTCTATGTGGCCCAGCCCTACAAAGCAACATGGACCCACCCTCCTGTGGGCCCACCATCTGCAGGAGGAGCCATAAACGAGCAGATGGAGGAGCCCAAAAGTAAGGTAGTTGTGCGCATTTATGCATGTGGTTCAACAGCAGTAGCACTCATGATTAGACTTTATTTCAGACAAACATTAGAATCCACTGACTTTGGTTAATAAACTGTTACATTTTGGTTAATTTTAGTTGCCATGACTCATAAGACAGACCATGAATTGGCAAATTATAATCTGCACTTTTATACACTTCAGATAGATGAGCTTTCATACAGCTTTACAGTTAACTCATTTTTTTTACACAGTCCCGAGGTTCATCACAGCTGTCATGGCATTTTTATTTTTATTGTCTGATTAGTTCACTGTTAATTGAAATATCTTTACGTCAAGATTTTTAAGGCAGAGATTTTGTGCATTTCAGTCTCACAGCAGGATGTTTGCAGTAGTGACGAGGGTTCGAGTCCGCGTTTGTTCGATATCAGAACGCTTTGCAAACCTGACTGACTGATTTGTTTTTTTTCTCATTAGATCACTGCACTACAGTATGATTTCATCGCAATTTGTGATCTACCACCTGCTTAGACTGGACGGCCAGTTCTGCTCACAATGTTCACGCTTGATCTCGCACAGCCACAGAAAGCAAAATGGCGACCAGCGTGAAAGCGAGGCGGGATTAAAGGAAAAGGGGAGCACAAATGACAGTTTCAAGCTATTAAACATAAAGTCCCAGGAGCTCAGTGTTGCCAACTCAGTGACTTTGTCACAAGATTCAGCAACTTTCACCCCCCCCCCCAGCGAATTTTTTTTCTTCCAAAAAGCGACAGATTTAGCGACTTTTTCTGGTGACTTTGGCGTCATTTGGAGATATCCCGGAAAGCCAGGATACACACAGCACTCGTGCCACCTGCCTTCGTACGCTTTGGATAAACCCACCCTCTCTCACCAAATTAACGAGCTAATTAGCATGCTAATTAGCATTAGCAAGCTCATTAACACTAACATGCAGGCTTAAAATTTTTTTCTGGCTTGAACCCTGGTGAAATTATGGATGCTTCCTACTTGTACATATAGGTCATGGCCTCTCTAACTGTTAATGTAAATAGTAAGATATGACCACATGTAGAGTAATAACAATAACATTACACTACCATAAAAATCTAAATATATTTTGTCAGCAGATAAAGTCTGACTATTAATATCTGGAGTCTTATTATGGTGTGGGACTTTTTTTTATGTGTGAATGGATAAATACACAGGGACATTTCTCATTGTGTGGACATTGAGTCTGTACCCCACTTTGGGACAGAGCTTCAGAGGACTGCCAGAGTGCAGGTGAGAGTCAGGATTAGGTTCAGGGCAAGAGGCATGCTAATGCATCGTGTAAGGGGGAGTCCTCGCAAGGGCTGAAAGACAAATGTGTGTGTCTGTCCAATTTCACAGTCCAATAAGCTTGAAGTCACCTGCACTCCAGTTTGTCAAACACACACAACTCAGCTCATAATTCTGCTGAATTATGGATTAAAGCTGCTATTATTAGAAAGTTTAACATTTCCCATCCCGAATGCTAAAGCACGAACAGAGGCTTTCACATTCAACACGCGGCTGCCTCGGGAGCAGAGGCTGACATTTTTTCAGAAATCCTGTGAGTCACGGCATTCCCGTGGGAATCCTGCAAGATGGGAGTCACTTTTGCGTGTGAATATGCAGGAGTTGGCTGAGCTGTATAACAGGTCCGTTTTTAAATATAAATGCACAAATCTAATATGAATGAACACAGTGCTCATCATTCTTGAGTCTTATGTTTACTCTATTTTATTCGCTGTTCTTTTGGGTAGGTTCTGGTTGTTTGCAGCCAAAGATGGAGCTGGACACAGTGACATCACATGTTGGTTAATGAGGTCCTCTTATTGCCAGGTGTTTCCGCTATAGCCATCTTTGTGTGTTGAAGCCAAATGAGTGAAGATGGGACCGTATGTTGTTTTCAGCGTGTCTCGAAATTAGCAGCTGAGACCATAAATTCATTAGCAAAGTACTTAGTGAAGCCATCTGAGGAGCCTTTTTCTCATAAACTTCTCTACAATCTGGCTTCTTTGTGCAGTCAGAAGAAATTGCCCCCTGCTGGCCATTTGAAAGAACACGGGTTTAAGGCACCTCCTCTTTGGCTCCACTTTTACCTTTTCCATAGGTTATTATCTATATATACAGTCTATTGCTGCAGCCAGCTAATTGGTGTGTGATTTTACTGACGGCAAAAAGTTGTAGCTTACAAAACTTGCAAAATTTCAAATTCCAAAAATAGAGTTGTGAGTCTGACTCTGGAAAGGCAGCGGTTCAGCTCAGAGTAGAACACTGCAGAGCCTTCAGGCAAGCCTGAATCATTAAACAAACTGTAAGAGGTAAAACTCTGCACTGTGTGTAAAAACATGTAAAGTGGTTATCAGATCTGGGACAAGAGGCCACAAATTTCCCTGTCAAAATATAGTAACTGTTCAGTTGCTCTTAGCCTGTAATCTTTACTGGTAAACATAGTAGATTACCACACAGAGGGTCGCAAAAGGGGACAGGATATTATAAATAATAGTTTGTTTAATTTTAACTTAATTGTGAATACAGAGATGGAAATGAAAGGAATTGTTTATATATATATATATATATATATATATATAACATGTGTGTGTGTGTGTCTATTTTGGGTCTGCTTCAACAGTAAGCCACAGCTGGAAATAGACAGCACATCTGGACACAAGCACAGCTGAAGCTAAGCTCTGGGTAATTTCAAAGGGTCATGAAGGCTTAATATTACATAACTTGCACACAAACAAACATATTGTTTCAGTATTGTCAGAAAACAGCAGCGTAATCAAACTGAAGAAATGTTGATGAATTTGAGGAGAAATCTGTTAACAAGGTCATTCTTCAGCTGTGTGCACGCTTGTATTACTGATGGGGACATAAATCTGTGTAGACAGTCACACTGAAGGAACTTGGCTTCCTCGTGGGAATGCAAAACAAGCCCCCGTAACGTGAATCATTACATTTCAGGGTGAAGACTCAAATGCTGGTTTGGTTAGGATATCATCTGATATTTGAAACTTGGAGATATCTGCACTCTAAAATTATTTACAGTAATATTAGACAACTTTGTATTTCAAAGTGTCTTCTGAATTAATGAAAGGACCGTGTTTAACATTTTCTACTTATCAAGAAATCTAATGTGCGAGTACTCATCGGAGCCTCAAATGTGGATCACTCCACTTCTGGAAATAGTTCCCAACTGATGGAATTTCCCTTTTAATTTTTATTAAAAGTGCAGTGAACAGCTTATGAAAAATATTAACTGTTTGTTGTTTTTAATTGTGCACTTTGCCATGATAAATAAACAATTGAAAAACACTTTCTGGAGCCTAGCTGTCCCAGCTCTCATGGGGCGAGAGGTGTAGTACAGCCTGGACAGTTCGCCAGTCTATCGCAGGGCTAATACAGAGAGACATATAACCATTCACATTCAGACCTACAAACACCAGTTAGAATCACCAGTTAACCAAACAAGTATGTCACTGAACTGTTGGAGGAAGCTGGGGAGAACAGGCACAGGGAGAGCATGCAGAAAGACCCCAGACGGCCAACAGATTAGACCCAGGACCTTCTTGCTGTGAGGCACTAGTGCTAACCACTGCACCACTGTATCACCCGAACTGGAAGATGCACTGACATCAACCAAACCCTTAACATAAATGGATCACCAGTAACCTGGGGGATGTTACAAAGTTAGGCTTCTTTCTCAGGCTACTCAAATGTCATATTTTTGGTGGAATATGCCTTTAATCTTGAACACTGCTCTGTATCAGTCATATGTAAATCTATGAAAATGAACACAATACAGCTGACAGTCATGAAAAAATTAGTTGCTACTGAACTGCAGGCATGCTGACCTGCATACAACAGACACACACACCTGAGCCCTGCTAACACCATACAGTTCAAGGCCCCGACTCTGAAGCTAAATTAGATTTCGAACCCAAACACTAAAATCATCCTGAAACCCTCAAACAGCTATTTGAAGGTCTGAGTGACAGTGAGGACCGGACACAGGTCCTCACACTGGTCCACACAAAGATAGGTTTACAAGTATAAACACACACACACACACACACACACACACAAAAACTGCAGATAGTTTCAATGAGGTGAAACTATTTCAGACATTCCTGAGAGCTGATACTGATTGAGGAGGAGAGAAGAGGAGAGGGGAATAAGAGGAGGAAGGATTTAGGGCAGAGCAAAAAGTAAAGAAAGGAGGAAGCAGAGTCATAGCAGTGTTAGATGTTGGAGATAAGCAGGCTACCAGTCCTGACTGCACACTTAGGTTATCGTGTTTATTCCAGACTACTGAGAAACTTGTGTAATAAATACTGAAGCTGCATCAAGTGTTGTGAAAGCCTAGCACGTTGTCCCATAGACTGTGGACTCTCCTGATGCCACTGATACTCAGAAAAGGAGGGCAAGTTTATTGTTGCCACTGCAGCGACTGTATCTTCACAAAAATTTCACTTCAGCTTTTTGTGTGAACACACCATAGAAGTGTGGCACATAAACACAAGTCAGTGGATACTGTTGCAAATGAGTAATCCAAAGGTTATGTTTAGTATCAATTATTATCTGACAATCCTTTTTGTGACAACCCTAATAAAGAAGGCACAGTGATGACAAGCAACAGTAAATAAGCTGTTGACTAGCTCAAGATTAGCTGGTATTCCCAAATGTTCAACATCTTGGAACAAGTGTTAGTAACTTTGGGAAAGCACTGAATTCAGTTTCTTGACAAGGCCTTAGATTTATAAATGCTGTACAAAAATCACACATATACCCATTTATGTAGCTTTTTCACCTATTTGGCATACCCATATAGAAATCTGAGAACATAATGAAAAATGCATTTAAGATGGTTTACTCAAAATATAACTTCTGGCTTCTGAAACTATTATTTTATTCAGTCCAAAACGCAGCCTAACCCTAAGTGGCTTACAGGCAATCTGGTTGTTGACCCTTTCATAAGACAAGAACACTCCCCCCAAAAGACTTTACAAGGGAACAAACCACAAGAGGAGCAGGGTGGGAGAACTTGTTCCACAGCAGTACACATGTAAATCTGGGAGTACCTTCAACTCAAAGGCAGCAGGACTCTAAAATCATCAAGACTGTGATAAACTTGACATACTCTGGCACAGACACTGATGGACAGACCCCCCCCCCCAAAACCAAACCAACCTTGAATTTAGAAGAAAGCTTAAAAATCCGAACTATATCTGACTTACATTTGGAGTCCTTGACAGTTTTCAGAGCTGACTGCAGTCGCTCCAACATGATGGATAACTCAGCCCAGAGCCAAGCCAAGACCTCAACAATGCACGGCCTGTCCGTCCTCGATTCTGCCTGTCCTCACTGTCTCTCTGTCCTGTCCTGCTGTCTCTCTGTCTCTATGTGAGGCAGGTTGTGCCTCTGAAAGCACGAGCCCTTGACTGAGTGTGAGCTGAGCTGCAGTGAGTGAGAGAGGGACAGTTGGAGGGGGGGGGGCGGGGCTTATGCAGAGCAGATAGCAGTGCAAGGGAAATAACTCATGTGGAGGGGGAGGAGACGCTAACAGTGGAGATGATTGTTATATTTCCAAAGGAGGAGGTGCACTGGAGCGCTGTTTATCATTGTTGATGGGTTCGCTGTTCCTTCCAGGTGGGTGCGGATGAGAGGAGCTCAGGTGCAGCTGAAATCAACCAGAGACTCACCACCAACCCAGCTGAGGAAAATCCCTCAGTGCATTTACACAGTTACTGTACTGTGTCCAGCTTTCTGTGTCAGCTTCACCTCACTTTGCACTTTTACTGTACTGCATTCATTTGAAATCTCTGACTCCTCCGTGGACACCCACAGTTTGTTTAGATGGGAAACAAGTTGCTTATTAAACCCAACTGAATCATAACTCAGTGCCTAGAGTTTTAGTTACTTATAAGCTAAGTGCTCCTGTTCTGTAGTTATTACTTATTTTATTCCAGTTCAGTGCCTTAAAATCACACTAGCCAATAAATATCAATCTGGTAACCCACTGGCCAGAGATTGACCCAGCCTCAGGGGGAAACTCCCATTTTTTTTGAGCTTCTATTGTAGCCATTATCTACAGATTGAAGATAATATATATTCAGTTCAAGACTTCCTGTTTCTGCTCTGGGCATTTTTGACAAATGTCGATAAATGTTATCTCTTCCTCACAAATCCAGATGTTTGTTTATTACAAGTTTATTTAAATATGAACCTGAACTCTGAATCATTGGCAAGCAGTAGGTCTAAAAAGCAATTGTTGTTGTTTTTCTTTTTGCCATCCTACATTTTCAGACAGATTGAGGTATTTCAATAAGTTTTATTTTTAACCCATTTAAAGTGTCAATAGGTAACATTTCAAACCTCTGTGACCCAGTCAACTGGATTCCTTTGTAAATTATCCACTTCCCTCAGGCTAAGTGGGCAGGTTTTGTTTCTTACTTGTCTATCAGAAATTGTACAAAGTGAAAGTCCTGTTTAAGTCCAGGAGCTCTATGTGACTGCCTACATATTCTAGTTTGATTGTTTTCACCATTTTAACTAACAACAGAAAAAAATGATTCAATTTTCTTCTCGTTTTGGTTGAACTGTCAAACCTTCATTTTGCTGGAGGATTTTGCCCCTGGTGACAGACAGAATTAGTACATAATACTGTATTTAAGCACTACACTGCCTAACCAACTGTTTGCTTCTTAATGACACGTTAAAGCAAATCACTTGTTTACTGCTAGTTTCAAGTATCTTCTTCTGTTGGTTCTATGATGTTTATCTGAGATGTCTATCTGGCATCAAACAGAGGAAGGAAAAGAGGCTTCAAAGGCTCCCCACCCATTTGGTATTGCTGAATAAATAAGAATTAATATGGAACCATTATATTTCAATCTTACATAAAGCATGAGGTTTTTTACTTCATGTTTTATTTTAGTTTAGTCCCATTTTTATTTGTGTCCCATGCACCCTGATATCCTGCCCTCTGATAAGAAGCAAAAACATTACGTTAAAGCATGAGTCAAAAAATAAAAATAAAAACTGAGATCACCCGCTGACAGAAACAAACTGTTCCGTTTTTACAGCTCAGAGTAAGTATCTAATTAGACACCATGTCTCTAAGATTTGTGGGGCCGAGTACAAGAACTTCAGTTTGATCTGAATTTAGAAGCAGGAAATTAGAAGTCATCCAGGCCTTTATGTCTTTAAAAAATTACTGCAGTTTAACTAATTGATGTGTGTCATCTGGCTTCATGGATAGATAAAGCTGGGTATCATCTGCATAAGGGAAGCATGTATAGTTCAAATAGAATTGGTCCTAGCACAGAACCCTGTGGAACTCCATAATTAACCTTAGTGTGTGAAGAAGACTCCCCATTTACATGAACAAATTGCAGTCTATTAGATAAATATGATTCAAACCACTGCAGCACAGTACCTTTAATTCCTATGGCACGCTCTAGTCTCTGTAATAAATATGAAGGTCAACAGGATCAAAAGGTGCACTGAGATCTAGCAGGACAAGCACAGAGATGAGTCCACTGTCAGAGGCCATAAAACAACAGAAAACAAAATGGAAATCAGCCTTTAGATAGCACACTGACCAAAACTCATCGTTTTACTTTCACACCAAGAAACTGTTCAGTTTCAGCATTCAGAGCTAAAGTACCAGACCTCAGATGGATCAATGCTTTTATATTCAAATTATTTTCAACCTAATTATTAGCTGCCTTTGTGTCATCCCAAATGTATATAGTTCAGTTTAGTCCATATCTCCACTTACGTTTACAATTGGTTCTTCCCAAAAAAGCCCAAAAATATGACACATGATGACACCAACAAAAGTTAGACATACGGAGGATTGTTCATCACTCACCTCCACTCACTTCCTGAGAGGCAATAACGAATCCAAAGCCTTCTCCCTGCCGCCTTCTCAGCTCTACCTCCACTGTCTTTACTCCTCCTCCACTTCCTCTTCCATCCTTAGGGACCGCTCCTAGAGCTCCTCCCCCTCTGATTGCATGGGGGCCACCCACGCTCTCCTCCACACCCAGCAAGTCACGTGGCTCTAAGGTCAGTGTCACGGGAACTGAGTCCAGGAAGCTGGTGCTCTGGATGAGGCCCGAGGCTGGGGGCCCATTAGGCGTCTGGGCAGGAGGGGCACCTGGGAAGATGACAACGATTCAGTTCAGCTTTATTTGTATTCACATTCGCAACATCTGTCATCTTAAGAAGCTTATGGTCAAGAAATTGGTGACACAGTGGGAGAAATTGATCCGAAATCATCTAAAAATGATAATTATATCTTCCACTTTGAATTAGTTTGGAGAATACCAGATTTGTTAAGCAAGTCCCTTATTGAATTACCTCCTTCTGCCTCTTTCTGCCTCTTTGTCATATCACAATAAAAGTTTTTTTTCTCAAATATTTATATGACCGATCATATTTAAGTAAAAACATGCGTGCAGAAAACCTTTGTTTAGTAGGTTTCTATTAAATGATAAATGCAATTAGCATTTCCCTCTGTATGTGCTGTTTCCTGGGCAGAACTAACATACCAACGAAAACAGATGCTTGCACAGCTGCCCAGTCCTGATTAACTACCTTAAAGTTGTCTTCTTCACTTAGCAGCACTACTCTGAGGTGCGTTTACCTTGGTGGTTCCCTGGTGCTGGTAGGTGCCCCTCCTTGGGACTCTCAAGGGCCAAGCCAGCCTGGCTGAGCGGGGGAACACCCCCCACCAAGGCACCCGTGGCCGGGGAAGGCAAGTTGGCTGAAGTGGTGGGGTGGGAGGAGGAAGGGGTGGTCAGACCGTGTGGGGAGGGGAGGGGCTTATAGAGGTTGGGGGTGATGACTGGGGAGGAGACTGGAGCTGGAAGAAGATGAAAGTTAACAAGTTTTAAAACTGTTTAAATTTTTTTTAATCTTCTCACTCATAAGGTTATACTGTACAATACATCTATGACTGTGATGGTAAAGACACCCTTCCCCACAAAGTAAGCCCATAGGTTGTTTTTGCAAGTTCTTTTTATTACATATAGCTATGTTCTGGAGTTAAGCAGCCTTTGGTGAATATGTGGATATAAAATCTCCTGGGACACATCGAAAAAACTGAACTTTCCAAAGGGTGTATTTTAAGCCAAACCACAACCTTTTTCTAAACATAACAGATGAATTTTTGTGCCTAAACAGAATCAAACAGTAAGTAAAAATAAATTCATGAAAAAAATTAAATACTGCAACAGTGGTCCTACACATGGCTCCATCCCCAGTCTCCTGCCTCAAAATCTATTGACTTGCATCTAAACTGCTGCTCCAGCCACCTGATGTGAACTTTTGCTCAAACTGGAAACACACTATTGGCCATTTTGGCAACAGTGTATGGGTCCTATCATACTGTAGGTACTGGTATGCTTACTTACATAAGAGGACTTGCTGGATAAGCCATACACTGATCGATGTTTATTGACAATGGTATTGAATATGGACCAGTGGGTAAACTGTCAAGTGTCTTGGTCAGAACGCATCATGAATTTATGACACAATAATCGGCTAATGAGATGGAGACATCTTTCAGCCTGAAGCCAAAATCCTGGTGTTATATGAACCTATGTTATTAACAGTCAATCATCAGTGAATAGGGCTGGGGTAAGGTGTTTCAGAAATCTACCTCCTCTGTAGACCAGTAGCACAACCTCTCCCTGTTTGGTGTGTTCCTGCAGCACTCTCTGGACCTGAAGAAGGAAATGCACTTGTGTTTGTTATTTTTCATTGAACTTCTTAAGTGTCCTAAACATAGATGGGTCTGAAAAGCAAAGACATGGTGAAAATCTCTTAAACTGGCATTGCTTCGAATTAAGCATCTTAAGATGACAGATGACCCCATGACATGACCCCATTTCTCAAAGTGTTTTCCTGGTAAATTTATGAGCTCAATCACTACTCTCCAGTTTTATTGAAAACAACATAATATTTATTTTAATTTTGTAAATTAGAGTTCCCATTAGAGTCAAAAGGGGAAACAGGTTATGCTTTAGAGTCAGCCTATAATGTGATGGACAAACTGCCGTCATATGAGCGGGCAGTATCCTTCGGTTCTTCAGTCAGATCTATCCCTCACTCATGACATCAGCCATTGGTTAGTTTTCAGTTACCAGTGGTTGTCCATCAGAATCAACAAGACCGGTGAGCTAGTGTGATGAGGGTTTATATGCCCCATAGTTTTCCTTCTTTTCCTTCAGGTTAAACAGGACCATGCCATCAGAATGAAGGCCTTTTGAGATGTGATCAAAAATAGAGTACCCTGGAGGTTTTTTATTTTTAGGTAAATTGTCCTCTTCTCTTTATAGATACACACCATGTTGAGCAAGCTGGTGATTAATTCTGTCTTTTTCTGATAACCAAAGCAATACAAATGATGGCAACCTCAACTTGAAGTACAACACTTCAAGGGTCTCACAGGGAAACTCTGGGATTTTCCCTGAAATATCCACAAAACTCTGCGACCACTCTTTCCAGAGAGAACAAACCAACTGTTTACTGCTGAACTCATGTCATCCCGAATATCAAGGACAAGTTTTTGACTGAAACTGTTATAAGCCTCTGATAGTGAAATATTTACAGATTTGTGAGACTACATGACCCTCAGTGGTTGCTGCATAATAATCTTTTACCTGGGAGAAGCTGAGGCTTTGGACATCTGCTCCATTGATCTTCACTATAGTGTCTCCAGACTGCAGTGACGGGCACTGCCTCCGATCCCAAACCCGCCTAACTACTGCCTGTTGACCACCTTGTCCTCCTGCTGTCACACTGAACCCTAGTCCCCCACTCTCACTGCGTCCAAGGGCCACTGGCACAAGCTCCCCGCCATGGGCTGTCCCCGGTGACCCTGCACCAAGGGGGAGCACCAATCCTGGGTTTCCTCTGGATGCTGTGGAGGGTGCTTGGTGACTGGCTGGGCACCCATTAAAGCCACAGGGTGGGATGTCTCTGGGTGGGGTAGAGCCCGAGTGAGGTCTGGGGCATCAGTGGGCGATGCACTGGTGCACCAGGAGGTGTAGAAGAGGTGGGGGTGTTGTTTGTGGTGGTGGGGCTGGCGGAGTTTTGGAGGAGGCCCATCTCAGGCTGAGAGAGGGGCAATTTGGAAAGAATGTGTGAGGATGAAGAAGTGATGGGGAGCGTGGAGGAGGAGATGGGGAGCGTGGATGTAGACAGGTCACTCTCTGAGGACTTGGAGCTCTGATGTTGGAGAAGGGAAGAGGAGGAGAGTGCAGGGGAGAGTGTTGCTGTTGTAACGAATCAGAGACGACCTGTGAGGAGGAGCAGAGATGAAAGATGAAACAAAATTCGACAGGATGAGCACCATTACTTCTGAGATTACTACTAAGCCTGCGCAGGGCTTTCCCCATAGGACACAAGACTTTTAGAGGTTCATTTTCACCTGTTCTACCAATACCTCCAACAAAGGAACCAGGGTTTAAATAAAGTACAAGGTGATAGTTTTACCCCAAAAAGTTGTACTTTGGGAATCGTCAGGGAACTTTCAGGGACCTACATATGCAAATGTTAAACCAAAAGTTCAGGCGTCAGAATACTATAAACACTTGATTTTATTTCTTTTCTTCTTTTTTTTTACTTTTGGATTGATATGATGTCATAGGGAGATGTCCCTTTATAGTCATATTCGGCACAGATCTATAGGTCTAGCACAGCAGTCCCACCCACCTGTTGAGGACTTCTGTTTGCAAGAGGCACCCAATCAAAACCATATTATCAATAGAATAAAAATAAGTGGTCCTAGATAACTACCCTGAGGAACACCATGTGATTCTTAAGAGGTACACTGACCTTCGAGTTCCTGCATTGGATAGGCCACCATCAGAGTCACTGTGATTGGTCTCTCTGCTCTCTGCTGGGTGTGGTGGACCCAGCGGGGTATCTGAGGATGTGGGGGTAGGTGGACCTGTGAGTCCATTCGTCATTGGCTGAGTGGCATAGGAGGGTGGGGTTTGTGCCAGACCTGGATTATAGAGTTAAGAAGATTAGTCAGTTATTTTATTAAGGGCTGTCAGAGAAAACAAAGTTCTTAGTTTCAACCTCTGATATGATATCTACTTTGAGATTTGTTATAAATACTCTATATAGCCAAAGGTTATAGGCTCATCTGCCTTCACACACATATGAACTTGAGTGACATCCCATAGGGTTTAATATGATGTTGGCCCACCGTTTGCAGCAATAACAGCTTCAACTCTTCTGGGAAGTCTTTCCAAAAGGTTTAGGAATGTTTATGGGAATTTTAAACCATTCTTCCAAAAGCTCATTTCTGAGGTCAGACACTGATGTTGGAGAGAAGGCCTGGCTTGCAGTCTCCGCTCTAATTCATCCCAAAGGTGTTCTGTCGCATTGAGGTCAGGACTCTGTGCAGGCCAGTCAAGTTCTTCCACACCAAATTCACTCATCCATGTCTTTATGGAGCTGCTTTGTGCAGTGGTCTGCAGTCATGTTGGAACAGGAAGGGGCCATCCCCAAACTGTTCCCACAGAGTGAGGAGCATGAAATTGTCCCAAAGCATTAAGAGTTCCTTTCACTGGAACTAAAGGGCCAAGCCCAACTCCTGAAAAACACCCCCACACCATAATCCCCCCTCCACGAACTTTACCCTTTGCACCGTGTAGTCAGAAAAGTACTGTTCTCCTCACCAAACACAGACTCATCCATCAGACTGCCAGATGGAGAAGTGTGATTTGTCGCTCCAGAGAACACGTCTCCGCTGCTCTAGGACTTTGCATTGCGCTTGGTGATGTAAGGTTTGGATGCAGTTGCTTGGCCATGGAAACCCATTCCATGAAGCTCTCTACGCACTGTTCTCAACCTGAAGGCCACATGAAGTTTGGAGGTCTGTAGCGATTGACTGCAGAAAGTTGGCAACCTCTGCACTCTATGCACCTCAGCATCCACTGACCCTCCTCTGCCCTTTTACGTGACCTACCACTTTGTGGCTGAGTTGCTGTCATTTCCAATCCCTTATAATCCCACATTTTCTCTCGTTATAGAGACCTTTTCATTGTCATCTTGTGTGCTTTTGTTCTGCTTTTGTAATCAGCAAGAAATGATAAGTAACCCATTGAGACTTTTGAGCCTGCAGCTCACTAAGTTATCTGTCCTTGCTACAAATAGGTAAATTAGTCAACAATTTTCTTTCCATTACAAAATAATCATTGTGTTTTTACAATAATTATTATGCTCAGAATAAAAACTAAATTATTTATGTTTCCAAATTAAATTTGTGTCAACACGGCATTGTGACAATAATTTAACTTGTGTCACAAAGCCGTAGTCAGAACTATTTTAGATTTAAATATAATACGGATGTCGTGGAGTTTCATGGTTCCGCTGACCTGGCGTTTTGCCATTGGCATCCAGAGTGCGGCTGAAGGTGAGGTGTGTCAGGCCTCGGTTCAGGGTGATGGACTCGCTAGGCGTCTGCGGCTGTTGAAAGGTCAGACATGAGTTTAGACAGCAACATTAAAATGGAAATTTTCCCCTGGCTGTATATTCTCCACCTGCAGTGGCTCTATACCTCTTCAGCAGAGCCCAGAAACTTTTAATTTCAAGGAGATGAATAAAACATCTGGTCTAAATATTTCTGTGGCTCATTTTTCACAGCTTTTGCTGTGGTAATCTTAATTTTAAGCCTGCAATGGCTTAAAGTGTCTGATCTTTTACTAATATTTAACCTTTTTTGTGTCTTTGATTAATTAAAGCGAATTAAGAACTGTACCGTCTCCAGAGTCTGTTTGGGACAGCCATCGGGGTTATAAAGCATCGGGTATCCTCTCCTTAGCACCACATCCACGCTCTGACCCATTGGTACCGACTTCAGCATCTCCACCACTTCCTTATGAGAGCGACCCAGCACACAGATGTCATTGATGTAGACCAGGATGTCCGCTTCAGGACAACAAACCAGGAAAGGAAAGTTTACAGGTTAGAGTTTCATTGTGTAACAGGACATGCAGGAGTGCAAATTTTATGTTTTACTGTAGATCCCCAAAGAAATCAGTGTGTTTTTGTTGAAAATCTAGGTTTTCAGTTAGAATCCAAAGATTTCATGAAGGACATGTTTTTTTTTTTTCTGTCTTGTCCGGCAATGAGAATCATCCATCTATTTTCTTCCACTTATCCGGGGCTGGGTCATGGTGGCAGCAGCCTAAGCAGAGAAGCGTAGACCTCGCTCTCCCCAGCCACCTCCTATATCTCATACTGGAGAGATATAATCTCTCCAGCGTGTCCTGGGTCTGCCCCAGGGACTCCTCCCAGTAGGACATGCCCAGAACACCTCAACCAAGAGGAGCCCAGGAGGCATCCTAGTCAGATGCCCGAACAACCTCAACTGGCTCCTTTTGATGCGGCGGAGCAAAGGCTCTACTCTGAGCCCCTCCTGAATGGTTGCACTCCTCACCCTACAGTGTCTCTAAGGGAGAGGCCAGCCACCCTTCGGAGGAAGCTCATTTCTGCTGCTTTATTCATGATCTCATTCTTTTGTTCACTACCCAAAGCTCATGGCCATAGGTGAGGGCAGGGACGTAGATTGACCGGTAAATCAAGAGCTTCGCTTTTACTAGTGTTGTAGTACTCGAGATCGGTCTTGGTCTCGAGACCGCTTTTTGACGGTCTCGGTCTTGTCATGGACTCGACCGCATTTGGTCTCGGCCTTGTCATGGACTCGGACATTGCGGACTTGCAATTTTATTTCAAGACCAGTCGAGACCACAACTGTGGAAATATCAGTAAATTGCCAGAATATTGTCCAGCCCATTTATTAATATTTTTGCTTTTATTGGATGTAAAACGTACTGATTCAAATCCAACAAAGGTTGCGCTCCTCTGCCCTCTCCCGGAGCGCACCTCGCAGACTCCGCCCTGGGTCACTGCTATTATCGCAGCTTGCGCCTGTATCATTTCATCTCCCACAGAGCGTTTGAGCTCGCTACTGTCGTGTGTGCGCTTGAATTCACGGGCTACAGAAATCGAAATGACAACCGGCATGAACGAGGAGAAGTAAGAGGAAAAATGAAGATCAAAGGAAAATTTCTGGCTTCCGATTCAACAAAAAAAATCCCAGCATGAAAGGTAAATAACAACCTTCATGTATTTTGATACACAAACTGAAAATTTAATGCAAATTTTAGGGCTGCAATGATTTCTCAAGTAACTCAATTTGATATATTAAAAATCAAAGACACAAATTTGTTGCTTCGATGTTTCGTTTTGTCTCTGCAGTTCAGGTTTCTCCGTGTAAGCGGAGCATTTTATCCACATTAGCTCTCGGTCACTGCGACTATTTGGAAAAAACGACCCTTTAACACCAGTGGATCATCGATAAGTTTGCCCACGCCCCCCACTGCTCTGTGCTGTGAGTGTGCGTGTTTGTGTGTTCGCGCGTGTGTGTCGTGCAGAGATGGTCAGCTGCTATTTTTTCTTTATGTCAGCTGTAGCCACCAGAACGGATCGCTATAACTACAGTTTACTAGCGGGGCCTTCAGACATCTGAACTCTGAATAATTGTTTTACATTCTGTGATAAATGATGGAAGTCACCCAGGAGTATCAAATAAAGATGGTTACATTTATTTCAGCTGTGAGTGTTTAATATCTAGGTGATTTATGGGAATGTGGATCTACCAGATCAATTTGAGAAGTGATTTTGATCATGTTTCACATTTTACTGTGTCATATAGTGTGGGGCACTGGTCTTGGTCTTGTCTCGGACCCTAAAAGTCTTGGTCTTGTCTCGGTCTCGGGTTAGGTGGTCTTGACTACAACGCTGGCTTTTACACTCAGCTCCGTGTTCACCACAACACACCTGTCAATCTCCCGCTTTCCTTCTCCTGTCACTCATGCACTGAGATCCCGAGCTACTTAAACTCCTCCGCCTGAGGGTGGGCACGCCACCAGTTTCTGGGTCAATCAGAATCATAATCTGAATATATGCCAAGACAAACACTATAAATTCTCTATAATTCTCCTTTATTACACCTCTGTTATTACAGCAGGTGAACCAGTACAGGCTGTAGTTTTAGTTGCGGCCCACTGTATAACCCACAGTATTTATAGGAAGAAATGAGATTTAATGTTTTGAGCTTCCCATTCTGGGTGATAAAAAGTAGAATGAAGGGGAAAAGGACAGTTTTATTTATTTATTTAAGCCTGTTTTTCATTCTTCTTATTTTGCATATTTTACATGTAACCAGACATAAAAACATCTTCCTCTGTGTTTGAGACTTTCTGCTCTGTTTTTCAGGTTCACGGCTCTGTTTCCTTCCTGATTCCTGATCTTCAGAGCATGTGAACCAACTCAGGGAGAGGAGGCGTGTGTGCGTCGGTCAGATTGAAACTGTGTGTGAGCGCGTGTGTGTGTGGATTAGTTGTTGATCATGAGATTAGTTCTCAGCTCTTTATTTTTCTTAATAAAGAGCACCGTAATCCTCCACAGAGCGAGAAAGCGTGTATCTAAATCTCTCTGCTCTGACCACCTGACCCACAACAACAGCTCTCACTTTATGGCTGTTTTTATGTGGGCATGAATCCAGATTGGGATTTGGGTTTCCTGTTTTTTCTGTTTGCTCATGCATACATCAAACCTCCATTTCAGACACCTGGTTCTAAAACCATGAAGAAAACTGATCTTGGTGTCTGATGTAACTGAAGGCAAACTGTACTGCGCTCCTTCAGGTGTAGTAGTAGTAGTGGTAGTGTTTAGTACCTGCAGTGAGAGCAGGCGGTCCTCCAGGTGTGACGCTGTACACCTGCAGAAACTCTCGGGGTCGACTTCCTCCGACTATGTTGAAGCCAAAACCTCGAGGACCTTTAGAGAGCCGAGTGTGGATGGAATAACCCTTCAGCTGGCTGGGCTGGTCAGTGAACTCTGGGACTGACAGGGGAGTGGAGACAGAGGACAGAGGGGATGAAGAAAGGAGGCAGACGGAGGAGGAAAAAGGATAAGAGAGAGGAGAGATGAAAAGTTAAGGACCCTTGAATAACTCCAGAGGTTCGTGTGCAGGAGAGGAGGAGGTGAACTCTTTCTTTCAGTGCAAACCTCACAGAGGACAGACATGTATCTATATCGTTCCCTTTTTCCTTCTGATTGAGGTGACAATAAAAAAGAAAAAAGAGGACCTGACAGCATGTGGCTCTGTTTGTGGGACCGTGCTGCCCTCTGCTGGCTGCTGCTGTCACAAATATCTACACAAACCTCCTTCTACCCAGAAGATTTCATATAGTTTAATAGTAATTGTGTAATATTTTGGATTTTAGAAATGCCATTCAAAGAAAGGATTATGATTTAAAGATAAAAGGAAAAACACGTGAGATAATCATGAACAAAACAAGACGACTTACGCTCTGTAGAGGGAGTCGCCTCTTTGTTCAGAGTTCGAGGATCCAGCCAGCTGGTCGTCTTTGAATTATGACTGATGGAGTGACAGCGAGAGACACACATCCTGATCAGCACCATCGACACTGTGGGTCACACCGGACCCTAAATCTGTCAGACTGAGACTCAGTTGAAAGTTCGTGTTTTCTCTGCCTGCTTTGGCACCGTTTGGAAATGATTTATTTTGCAAATACAGGAACCTCTCAGCAGTGATGCTACAGCTTCCTGTTTGCGACTCTGATGTCTGAGTTGGCAAGAAAATAAAAACTGACTCATAACAAAAACAAGCAGGAACGGTCTGGATAATAAGCTGCTGAGAGGATTAAACATTTTGTCTGTACCAGACGCCACTGTAAAAAAAAGAAAGAAAAAAGTTCAATTTAAAGTTTAAACAGGATTACGGTGCCCACAGCTTTCGTGAATATATTTTTTCTGATAGCCATAATCTAACTAATTAATTCAGCTGACACCAGAAGAAGAACTGATGAATATTTCTCACTCAATGTAGTACGGCTCCCCTGAATTACTGTAGGCCAGCTCCCAGTTTTCCGGCAGCGGCGCTCCTACTCCGGCTCTTCCCCTCCCTACTCCTCTTCCCCCTCCTCCATTCTCCATCCCTACCGCGGACTCCCATGACTGGCTGAGAGGCAGTGTAGTGGGAGGAGCTCCAGCTGATCCTGCAGGTAGAGAATCTCATCAGGACACAAAGAGACCTGTGCAGGTAAGACTAGCACGAAGCAGGTTTGAGATTTTCTACCTGACAGGCCGCTGTCCTCCTCACTGTTGTCTCCTTCCTCCACAGCTTTCTCCAGGTTACTCAGAGACTTGCTCCTCGTCCTGAAGTTCCTCAGCAGGTTTCGATGTTCCTGGTATGTGATTGGTGGACTCTCTGGGCCAATGTGGACGGGGCGGGGCGTCCCATAGTAATTCCCTGTGATTGGATGAAACAGAACAGTCAGTAAAACGGAGCTCAGGCTTTATAAACCTTTGTAGTCAGTTTTTTCTCTGCAGCCATTTCATATCCTCACAACAACAACAACAACAGGAACAACAACAACAACAACAACACGTCACTGCCCTTTTGTATGAACTGGGTCCCCTGAAGGTGCAATCAAACAGTCAAATTTTCTTAGGAAGAGTCTAAACTGAGTGAAGTGACCTGGAAGTACGGATGTGGCAGCAATGATGAGAGCTGGCTGAATGCTGTTCGCCAAGTAACCGCCCCCCCCACCCTGAGACACACCCATCACTGACCAACTGCCAAACCGGTCATGATGGATGATGCTGCAGGCAGCAAAATATTCACCACAGCGTTTTCAGACTCTTTCATGTCTGTCGTGGGATCCCAGCTGCAAACCTTCCAGTTCTGGTGTTTTCAGGTGGACTCCTAATCAAGCTGCGTGGTGCCGGGCCATGAGCACAGGTCCCACTGAAGGACGTCAAGCACTCACACCACCCTCATAGAGTCTGTGGCTGACGGTTGAGTAACCTGCTGGAGGTCATGCTGTAGGGCTCCAGCGGTGCTCTTCATGTAACGGCCTGTCTCTTGGTATCTCCTCCACACTCTGTGCTGGGTGACACAGCAAACCTTCTTGTGATGAGCCATCCTGGAGGAGCTGGACTACCTGTGCAACCTCGGACATCGTCTCATGCTCCCAGCAGTGACGAGGACACTAACAAAAAGGAAAACTAGAGAAAAATCAGTCAGGAGGGATGAGGAGAGATCAGTGATCTGGGGCACCACCTGCTAAACATTCCCTCTTTGGGAATCATCTTATTGTTGCCTCTCCAGTGCACCTGTTGTCACTTTGATTTGCACCAAAGCAGATTAAATAGATTCACAAAGGTTTCTGCTTCCTAACTGGACAGGCTGATATCCCTGAAGTGCACCTGACTTTGTGTTGGACTGTGATGATTTCTTTGAGCCGTCACTGCTGGATCATCTGCGTGCCCTCCTGCGTTCGCACCTACGATTTTATTAGCTTTTTAAATTAAGCTTTAATCCACCGCACACAATTTTAGTTGTTTATATGAGCACTCAAAAAAGAAATAATAAATGTCTGACTCCTGAATAATCAAATAACGCAAAGCCACAAGAGTCTTTTGTTCTGAAAGGTTTTCAGCAGGAACTGAAAATAGATCAACTGTCAAATTAAAATGTTCAGGAGCGTTAGTGAGAAACACGGGGACACATCGTTCAGTGTGAAAACAGACTTTATGTGTGAATTGTGTTTCTATTTTAGTTTCATTAATCCCATCAGATTAATACAGTGGAGTGGTGCATGGGGGGAGATGGAGGACAGAGGGGGAGGCAGGTTTCATCTCTGAGGTTTGAAGGATTAGCGACACAAAATCCTCTTTTCCTCGCGCCCCCTCCAAAAAAACCAAAACACCAAAAAAGAAAAACACCGTTGGTCCAAATTAGTCACTCCACGCTGTAAAAAAAAAATCAGCCCGTCTCACACTGTGATGAATCAATCATTCCTTTCAAAGCATTTGTTGGAGTTTCTATTACCTGACTATGCTTTCCTTACACTGCAGTGTTCCTGAGGGTGCGCTGGTTTTCCTTACCTTTGAACTTGCCACTCTCCAGCAGCGCTCCAGACTCCTCCAGAGAGAGAAACTCCTCGATGGAGACGAAGTTGTAGTCCACACCTGTAATCTCTCCATCTCGAGGCTGCCTGGTCGTACCTGCAGAGAGGACATGGTCATGTGACCAGTAAAGGATCAGGAATGAAGCCTAGGCAGAAGATGGGGTAAAAATCTAAATCTGAGGTCTGTGTGTGTGTGTGTGTGTGTGTGTGTGTGTGTGTGTGTGTGTGTGTGTGTATACACAGGTGAGTCTTACAGGGCACAGCACGCAGGTACAGGTTCTCCCTGATGAGCTGCTGCAGCTGACTGTCCATGGAGCCCGGAGTGAAACACTTACTGAGGTACAACCTGAGGTCCTTACACAGAGATGAACCTGCGGCACACACAGGATATGATGTCACAATTATGTCACGCAGCACTGGACACTTCTATTTTACTCTAAATTTTAATCTGCCTCATACGTCTACTCTCCTACACTGATCTGATGACTGCAGGAAGTGGTTCCTTTTCAAAATAAAACGGTACATTAAAAGGAGAATTAACTTAATATGGCAGAAATGAGATGATTTGTCCTCTGAACTTCACACATCGTTTCATTTCAGTAACTGAAGTAAAAAGAATGACTAAGTCATTGACTAATAATAATGACAAAAAATGATGTACGCTGAGTCAATATTATGACATCAAAATTCAGAAGATGGCATAAAAGAGAAAAGAAAAGGAAAAGCAAAAAAATGATAAAGCAATAAAAAGTATGAAGTTGTTGCTTCAGCTTCGTTAAACTTGTCTTTATATTTTTCTTTGTATTTAAGGACAAACTCTCCATGTATTTGATTCAAAAGGCATTTCAGAACATTATTTCGTTAACAAAATTTTATATAAAATTATTTCTCTCACCTGGTGAGACGGTCTTGATTCTGATTGGATGAGGGCAGGAGTTCAGGACTCCTCTGACATCACCGAGGGTCATTCCCAAAACAGGCGTCCCTCCAATCTCCAGAATGATGTCACCCACTGTGGGACCACCCCCTGGAGCGGCCGTGACGAATGGGAACTCGCCATAGTCAGCCCCACCCCCGATGGCCAGTCCCAGCTCCCCGGAACCGCCACCGCTGCCGCCCCCCAGTGGGACGAAGCTCTCCTGCACCTGCACGACACAGAGGATGAAGTTTTCACAGGAAATCATTCACCTGTTCTCAGTGCAGGTGTTACAGGACGTTTCAGTACCTTGGAGCGCCAGTGCAGCTTCTTCACCGTCGCTTTAGACATGGCGGCTGAGCTGCAGACAGAGAAGCACAGGAAATTAGCGAGCAAGCTCGACAGCATCGTCTCATCATCTCATACTGGCAGGTGATCTGAACTAAACTCTGAACAGTGATGTTCAGCCGCAGACGGTCCATGAAACAGAAGCAGAGCTCCACACGTCACGAGCAAACCGAGGATTTAGCTTCAGCTGTGAAAGAAACTCAGTTTAAAAATCAGCTCCAGTTCTTCAGTCTTCTAATTAACAGATCGATCGTTATGTCAGACTTGGAGGACTTTCGAAATTAACACGAAAATAATGCATTAACACATTCTTACTTTATCAATAATTCAGGTTCTTTTGAGTCCGTGTAAACAGTGAAGATGCAGAAGTTCTACTGTCTTTTCTGTCAGGTCTGGAAACATGTAACATCCTGACATGGACCCAGATTCCACCCACTATTCAGTCCCTCAATATTTTAGATGCTGCACCAAAAGGTGATGCTGGAAAATTCAAGTCTAAGTTTTCCTTCTAGCAGAGGGGTCTTTTCCTCATTGATATAGGTTTCTTCCACCTTCCCTCCTAAAACTGAAAATTCTTTACCCCCTAAACAGCCTCCTACTTTGATTCTTCACCATCTTGCAATCTGACTAGGATGTATCCTACTGTTTTAAGAGGAACCTTCCTTCCCTCTGCACTACTCAACTGTGATTTTCCTCCTCATTTCCTTACTACAGGAAGCTCATTTCCATCCATCCATCCATCCATTCTCTTCCGCTTATCTGGGGCCAGGTTCGCGTGGGCAGCAGCCTAAGCAGAGAAGCCCAGGCTTCCCTCTCCCAGCCACCTCCAGCAGCTCATCCGAAGGGACCCCAAGACGTTCCCAGGCCAGCCGAGAGATATAATCTGTCCAGCGTGTCCTGGGTCTACCCCGGGGCCTCGCTCCCGGTGGGACATGCCCGGAACACCTCACCCAAGAGGCGCTAAGGAGGCATCCTAGTCGGATGCCCGAGCCACCTCAACTGGCTCCACTCGATGTGGAGGAGAAGCAGCTCTACTCGAGCCCCTCCCAAATGGCCGCACTCCTCACCCTATCTCTAAGGGAGACGCCAGCCCCCCTTCGGAGGAAGCTCATTTCTGCCTCTTGTATTCGCGATCTCATTCTTTCGGTCACTACCCAAAGCTTGTCACCAATGATGAGGGTAGGAACGTAGATCGACCGGTAAATCGACAGCTTCGCTTTTACACTCAGCTCCCTCTTCACCATGACAGACCGGAGAAGCGTCCGCATCACTGCAGTCGCAGCCCCGATCCGTCTGCCGATCTCCCACTCCCTTCTCCCATCACTTGTGAACAAGACCCCGAGATACTTGAACTGCTCCACCTGGGGCAGGAACTCATCCCTGAGCCGAAAAGGGCACTCCATCTCATTTCCTCCTGTTTATTTAAATAGGAAACATCTTTAATATTACTTGGAGGGAGTGTTTTTCCTGCCCTCTTCACTTGTAAGGCCACACAGTCTTCCTAGGAAACTTCTGTACTTCTTTGTTTCCTTCTTCATTCCCTTACTCAAGGAAGGAAGTAAGGACCTTCTCTTCTTTACTTTCTTACTCAGTAAAACTTCTAAACTGCCGACCGCACATCGTCCCCTTCAAAGACATTTTTGTTCTGTCGGATTTTAATTTCGACTCCCAGCAACAGAAAAACGTGACATCGGCAGAGTACAGCTTCCTGTTTGAGATGAGCTCCTCCACAAACTCATCGACTCTGCGCTCCAGTCTGAGAGAACAGCAGATGGTGGCAGACAGCAGGGAGCCACACACACACACAGAATATACACACATATGCACACACGGTCACAGCGTTATACACAATCATATACACACTCCTGTATGCACAAACACAGACTAGTCACTGCCACCATTGCATTTATACACAGTCGTACCCACGGGGAAACACACACACACACACACACACGGGCACATTCACAGGCTACCAGACGTAGTACATTAAATATGGATGAGCATATGTGAATGTGGGAGTCAGTGAAGAAACAAACAACGTCGTCCCTGAGCAGCAATTCACAATCTGAGCCTCAAAATTTATCTGACTGACAAAAACACCAGCAAAGAAGCTTTCCTGGAAGCAAGGATATGAGGCAGCTTATTTTAAGGATTAAGGAGAAAAGGAAATGAGGAGCCAAAGAGGCTTCCTAGTTTGGAAGTGTGGAAGGAGGTTTGAATGCAGGCAGCACTGATGAGGGATGAGATCTTTTTACAAAGATACCCCAGTAAGGTTATTACAGAAAGACCTTAAGCTAAATGTTTATATAAAACATTACTGTCGTTTTTTTCTTCAAGGTGCAATTAAAAAGTTCCAGAAATAGTTAGACAAAACTCAAAAGCCATGCCTGACTTAAATTCAGCCAATCTCCCATTCAAGGTGATCTTCACTGCGAAGTCCGGACAGCTTCCAGAGCAGCTGGGAGTCCTGTCCTGACCACTCGTGTTGTGGACCCGGGATTTTGAGTTTTTGTGGATTCAGGATTTGTTTCTGGTTTTATAGTCAAGTTTTATAGTCTTCTGTTAGTGGTTTGATTTTATGTTCCCTTGAGTTCGTGAGGTTTTTTTTTTTTTTTCATGCTTTTCAGCTCCTTTCACTGTTTTTTTATTTTGATGATAGGTTTATTAGTTCGGGCAGTGCGGTGGTTAGCACGGTTACCTCATCTGCATCTAGGAGGGTTCAAATCCACCTTGGCCCGGGCCTTTCTATGTGGAGTCTGAGTGAGTTTTCTCCGGGTACTCCGGTTTCCTCCCACAGTCTAAAGACAATGCAGTTAGTGGGGTTAGGTTAACTGGTGATTCTAAAGTGCCCACAGGTGTGAATGTGAGTGTGAATGGTTGTCTCTGTGTTAGCCCTGCAACAGGATGGTGACCTGTACAGGGTGTAGCCTGCCTTTCGCCCTATGATAGCTGAGATAGGCGGAAAAGAATGGATGGATGGAAGTTTGTTAGTTCCCTTCTGTTCCTCCAGTTTTGTCTCCGTGTCAAGCTTGCATGTTTGAGTCTTGGTCTCAGTGTTAGTTATATTTCCTATTTTATTTGCATGGTTTCTCATCTTGTGTCCTTTGGCCTTCTGTAGAAAGGTAGAGATGAGATCTATACGGTAGCAGAGGAGCTAAATAATGCAGCGAGGAGGTAAACAACGTAATCAAGTAAAGTAGGCAACAAGGATTTAAAAAAGGAAGTGAGGATGCAAATAAAGTAGCAAGGAGGTAAATAAGGTAGTAAGAAGCTGCATTAACCAATCAAGCATATAATTATAACCACTGACTGGAGAAGTGTAACACTGATTATCTCTTCATCAGGGCACCTTTTGGAGGGTGGGATATGGTGGCACCAGAATGCACTATGGCAAGCAGGAGGAGGCAGTGTGATACTGGAAAACCTTGGGTCCTGCAATCCATGTGGATGCTACTTGGACATGTACCACCTACCTAAGCGTTGTTGCAGACCATGTAAACCCTTTCATGGAAACAGTATTCCGTGATGGCTGTGGCCTCTTTCAGCAGGATAATGAAACTTCCCACAAAGCAAGAATGGTTCAGAAATGGTTTGAGCAGCACAGCAACGAGTTTGAGGTGTTTTACTTGGCCTCCATATTCCTCAGACCTCAATCCAATGGAGCATCTGTGGGATGAGCTGGACAAACAAGCCCGACTCATGGAGGTCCCACCTCGCAGGATCTGTTACTGACATCTAGGTGCAGATACCACAGCACACCTTCAGGGGTCTAGTGGAGTCCATGCCTCAATGGGTCAGGGCTGTTTTGGCAGCAAAAGGCGGACCAGTACAATATTAGGCAGGTGGTCATGATGTTACGTTTGATTGGTGTATGAGAAGCAAAGAGTTAAAGAAGGCAGTGAAGAAATAAATTAGGTAGCAAAAAGTCAGAGATGGCAATGAAGACGTAAGGAAGGTAGCGAGGATATAAATATGGTGGTGAACAGATCAAAAAAGGACAGGAGTTAAAAAAGGAAGTAAGGATGTAAATAAAGTAGTGAGAAAGTAAAATAAGGTAGTGAGAAGAGAAGGTAAGGATGAGGTAAAGAGAGCAGTGAGGAGCTAAAGAAGAAGATGACTGCAGAGGACGCACAGAGCTGTGCTGAATGGATCCGGAGGCTGAGTCGTGTTTGTCAGGATGTGGGGTGACACTCGTCGCAGCGTGAGCTCGACATGCGCCGCTATTAACACATCATTAACACATGCTCGCTCGCCCCTCACCATTCCCCTCTCTCTCTCTCTCTCTCACTTCCTGTCTGTCACCCTCTTTTCGCTTTAATCGTACAAAATAAAAGCCTCCATGGTTCCAATTGAGTGTATGCGCGTCCTACCTTTACAAATCAACACTGTGAGCTGCTGCGTGATCAGCTGCCATCCCTGACTATCTCAGCAACTGCGCTGGTGTCTCTTCCTTCCCTCTTTCTCCCGTTAGGCCCTTGATTTTCTTCTTTAATCCTCCTCTACTTTCTGTCCCTCACTCGCTCGTCGCTGTCCCGTGCCCTCTTTTGCTGATAAGCCTGGTCAGGGTTCACAGTATGATGTAAGTCAGTGTGTTTAGGGAGTGGACTTCATTACTTTCTTTATGCACATGTGTTTAGAGGAACGTGTTGTGTGTGTGTGTGTGTATCTGTGTTTCCTTCTATGGTTAGTGTGTCAAGCAAACAGTTGTGTGACCTTCAATAAGTGTTAATAAACACTGAAGATTTCCATAGCTTACAGTAACAGGCTTATACACCTGTAAGTCAAGATAAACACGCCATAATGTTAACCATTCATACAGGGAGCTGCAGATTTACTGTGCCTTTATTACTGATCTTTGGTAGGACTGATGGTTTAAAGACACTTGGATGTATGCTGGTTTACTCATGTAGTAGTTTCACAAAACAAATTACAAAAACAAGATGTTTTAGTTGAGTTTTCTTCAGAGAAAAATGAATAATTAAGCAGATTATTCCTGGGTTGGAACACTGAACTGTTTATTTTAGTTTTCTAAGAAGGTAAATCAGGTAAGATGCAGCCCGAGGTCTGGATCCCACCTTCTGTAATTCTCCACTTTAAATCTTTAATAGTGTGTTCACATCATTTTAATATATATTTTTACATGCGCATGCTGATTTTCTGCAATAGCATCTTCTTTTGTCAGTAATTCAAATATGATTTATGACCCAGTTTCTAATTTCTCTTCAAGAATCTCGTCGTTGTTTGTCCTTGACCTTAAATTAGACATTATTTGGCAATAAGCTAAAGAATTCATGCACCACATATAGCAGTTAAAGTGACAGCAAAACTTGGAAGTAAAGTTAATAATATGTAAATACTAAATTTGTATATCCCATAATGCTGTTCTTCCCTCAGTTAGGAATTATATTTCATCTTTTATCACCAAGGTGTAGACTGTTATGAGTGAACTATTTTCTAAATGTATTTAAGCTGACGGAGATTCTCATGAAGTCCTCCAAAGTGAAGCACTTTGGTGAAGCCAATATGGAAGTGTCTTAAACCGGCACTCTTTCCGATGGCCAGCAGGGGGCAACTCTTCCATCTAAAGAAAGAAGTCTGAATGTGTACAAGTCTGTGCGAAAATTGACTTTTCATCACTAAGCACTTTCCTGCTGCATGGATGGACTCAGTCATTATTTTCAAGTCTCATTAAATACAACACAATGTTTATTTTGTAAATTATGGTCCCTATATAGTCAAAAATATAGTCAAAAGCAAAGGTAATGGACAAGCTGCTAGCCTGTGAGCATGCAGCTTCCCTCAGTTTCTATGTCGCTTGCAAACAAAAAGGATAGAAAGCACTATCCATTTAATTCATCCACATTCATCAAAATATGATAGAGTAGCACAGATAAAGGATGTGACATAGGTTGGCGGTCTTTTCTCATCGTCTATTCATGGCTGGAAAATTGTTCCGAAATGAAAGTTGAACTGACATCGTGGCCATTACTTCAACGTACGTCTTAAATGTCATCCAGACATCTTTGTTAGGCTTTCTGTAGCAAGAGACAACTTAGAAACATGTTATTTACAATTTATCGCTTGTAATGAAGCCAAAAAGAAGTTTCTTGAGGAAAGAATGAAATAAAAAAATTAAAAAAAACCACCTCAGTGGTGACTCAGAACCTCACATTTTCAGGACCTGCACTGATCCCACTGAGCCGACTGACTCCTCCTTTGAGTTAAAGCATTCCTGAGATGCTGACGTTGCAGAGAGCGAGGGGCTTACTAAGACAAATGAAACTGAATTTAGATTACAAAACCATAAATACTTATTAGTTGTTTTTTTTTAATATCAGGCTCAGGTAACAGTAGGCTGTGTACGTGGAGAAGATGATGTGCTCAACAAATTTGTTGTTTTGTTTAAAAGAAATCAAAGACAAATGCATTAAATTCCTTCTCTGCAAAAATCTAATCTACCTTTTTCACTTTGTAAGAGATGGGCTGACCTGACGCCTGTTTTACATCCAAACTACATCAACATCCGCCCGTCTACGTTTCAGATTTCTAACCCTAACCGTAACGCTCCTATCAGGTTTGACCTGGGGGAGGACGCTGGGGTTAAAGCCATGTTTGCTGGTTTCTGTTTCAGGAGTCTGTCCTCCTTTAAAAACGACCTTAGTGGTCATTTTTGCAGGCATGTCTTATGACCAATACCTACGTTTTAAAATACACAAAAGGGCGTGTGAATAACGTGTTCGGCTTTCTTCAGCAAATCCAGAAGAAACACATAAATATGGATTTTCTCAGATTTCTGAAAAGCCTGTGGGGGCTAAATGGATTAAACATTAAATAAACAGACTGGTTTTTACCGTAGTACTGCCTCACTCACACTCACACATTTTGCCCAAGGATACTTTAAATGAAACAGCCAGGGATTGAACCACCAACCTTGTGATTAGCAGCTGACCTGCTCTGCCTCTTGAGCTACGACCAGATTACACGCTGCTGTGATACGTGAAGCCGCATGTAGGGGGCGCTCATTTTGGAAACGCTCATATCGTTTTACAACAAACGACCGATGTTGTGGTTCGGACTGAAGCACCGTCCTATGAATGAGTACGTCACGAACATGAACTAAAAGTGTCAGATCTGCCTGTTCTTTCTTAATCACATGATGACGCTCTAAAGAAGAAAAATTTTCATCCAGTTTAAAACAAAAACAATGATTTTTGTTTGCTTTCCTCAACAATCCAGTGTAGGTGTTGTGGGAAGCAGAGTGGGCGGAATGTTTGCCTGTCTGAACATCATGCTCTAATCTGACTAAAGCGGTCATGAATTAATAATCAGTTTGATTATTTATTTGATTTGTTCAAGTCAGTGTTAATGTTGTCTCTGGCATCTTTACAGCAAACCTGACTGAAATACAGATTTATATGCTTCAGGTGTCCAACTGTCCAAAAACCCCGCTGCCTCTGAGCGAGCTGACGGAGGATGTGTGGAGGTTGGCGGCGAAGGAACTAATTTGAGGGAACAAATTACTAATTTGATCCCTAATTTCTTCTGCTGTCCTCTGCCTGCAGTTTCAGAGTGTGATGCTCTGGAGTGTGTGGATTAATATTCAGCAGGTCATATGTAGGTCAGTCACTCACTGAGATCCTTGAAGTGCTGGGATGTGAGGATGCTCGTTTCGCTGTGGCCTCGTTTTCTTTCCTTTGTGTCTAACTGTGTGTAACCCATTTTCATCCTCTGTGTGTGTGTGTGTGTGTGTGTGCTGACTGACATTTCAGTGTCTCTAATGAGGTTGGAGTTCTTCAGGCTCTGCACTTTAAAACTAGCCATGACACTGGAAAACACTTTATTCTGAGCCAAAAAATAAAAAACACATTGAGATGAAAATGTGCTGGCCTGAAAGGAGAAATATCTGCACACTCTTTGGCTCCTATATTATAATAATATAATAAATATAAAGGCACATTTCAATAGGACCGTCCTCAGGTGTGATTCTTTTGTATGAATTCAAATCACCTTTTGACCAACAGGTGAACGAGAGACAAAGACAACAATTTCTCTCATTCTCAGACTCTGAAAGTGCTCCTTTAATTACAAACAACAGCAAAGAGATCTATAAAAGCCTTCTGCATAAGGCTCAAACATCCCTGTGAACTTTTGCATAATTCCATGTTAACCAAAAATGGGAGCTGAATGGGGACGCACACTGCGTGAAAAAACTGCAAGCCTCACAGATTCACGGCAGGTAGCACTTGCTTCCAGGCCGTGAAGTCTGCAGTTTCCTGCGCCAGAAACTGAAACAGACCCTTAGCGAGTGTTCAGAGACAGTGACGCTATTTCCAGTGTGTGTTGCATTTTTTCAAGTTGCACTACCTCTTGGTGAGTAGGGAGTCACTGACCAGTCTCCCGGCCTGTGTGACTGAGGCTGAGAAGTTACACAGGCGGCTCCAGTCCTCCAAGGCGCAGGGGCTGGATCCTGAACTCCCAGGCTCTTCAAGCTGGTAAAACTGCCAGGAATTCAGATTCCACTTCAACCAGACATTTCCCTGAAAACTAGGGCCAACTCCTGTCAACAGTCACTAATCTGGGAATTGCAGAAAGTTTTTGGTGCAACATCATCCACCTCCAGGGTGCACGGTGAACAGGATCAGAATCACCTTGGTAGGCTGAACTTCCACTTGCTGCTGCCTGCTTACAATAATCCCACTTTTCTAGCACCATCCAACCCGGACAGGGATACTGCATTCCCAGTTATATTGAATCACTTCACAGTGGGTTGTCGAACACTTCGTAGAGGAAATTAGGGAATGAGAGTTTTGGAAAGCGAAGTGGAAGTAAAATCCTGCAGCTGTGTCGACCTCCTCTGAGTGTACCAGCGTTTTCTTCTTTTTGCGTGTCGTCTCCTCCTGCGCAGCGATGTGTCTCAGGGGGGCCAACTTATCAGCATCAGACAACTCTGCTTCAGATAAAACGCCGCCTCCTCGGGTCTCGCCTCGCTCATCTCAAGCACCCCGTTCATAACTCAGAAATCCTCGCTCCTCTGGGAGTTGTAGTCTTTAACATCAAAGTTCTGTAGTTCTTCTAGGAGACAGGCTGAAGTTGTAACAAGCACTGAATTCTTCAAAGAGCGGAGCGGGCGAATAGTCAGCAGGCTCGCCGGGCTGCTGGAGCAAGCTCTGCTCACATTTCCATCCTCTCCCCGGTTGAGTTTATGGAGCCTGACTAAATAAATCCACATTCTGCATCCAGATTTGCCAGAATTAGAAAACAGCTGTTATTACTGTCATTTTGTATCAGCCTGTGAGCTTCGGATAAGTTCGTCATCTCGTTATCTCAGCTGTTTTTTGATAATTGGAATCATCCAGACAAAAAGGCATGTTGTTTTCACAACAAACAGGGAAAATTAGCCCGTTATCACACAATAAGAGGATTAAATGAAGTTCTGAAATTATTGCAGCTGCATCTTTTTAATGCAAAATCATAATTTCAAACCCTAATTAACAATATTGTTCACTTCTTATCTTGTTTTTGTTTTGTTTTTTACTTATGATAGTAATGGCATTAAATTATATCAGTTCAGTAACAGTTTAGTTCTTAGTATAACCTGGTGTTTTGATAAAAGATACAAAGCTATAGATTTACTAATCCACAAACCTAAACCCCACCTATGGCCACGAAATGTGAGTGGTGAGATAAGACTGAAGCAAAAAGCGCTGGAACTAAGCCTCCTTCCTTCAAAAGGGTGGGTGGTGAAAGATAGGGCGAGTAACTCAAAGTAGAACGCCTCCTGGGCACTTCCTAAGCGAGGTGTTTCAGGCAGGTCCAACTGGGAGGAAGAACAAGAGGCAGACTCTAGGACAGGCTGGAGAGATTATACCTCTCAGCTGGCTTGGATACGCCTCTGAGTCCCGACAGTAGAGCTGGGCATGTTGGAAGGGGATGCAGGAAGCCTGGGCTGCCGTCCCCAAATGAACAGTAAGGAATGGACGGATGGTTGCTCAGCAGTCTGCAAATTGGAAAGAACCATCCAGTCATCCTTTTATACATCTCTTACGAGTTTATCCAACTCAGCCCACCCCAGAGAGACCCCGACAACCACACCCACCCACACCTATGGCTAATTTAGGCTTTCCGCTTAAACTACTATGCTATTTAAACTATAGGAGGAAACAAGAACAGCTGCTGAAAACTCCCAAAGGCAAAAGGGAGGGCACGCAGGCTCCTCACAGGAGTGAATTCACCTGTTATAAAACCTGTTGTGACCCGTGTGTGACGTCAGGTTTTCTTAAAGTATCGGGTGCTGGAGAACGAAAGCTCTGCCATGGAGGGGTTGCTGATAATGGCCACTTCTCAAATGTAAGGAGCAAAAATAAAATCCACTTTCTGTACATGAGCTGTGTCTGTGTAACCATGGCAACATGCAAGCACATCAGCTTCGGCAGCAGCGCTCCGCTGTGCTTCTGTCAGTCCGAAAAGGGGGTCAATCCTGCTGACTTACAGCTCTGTGCTTTCACTCCAGGGCTCTTTTTGAAGTGTTTGGCATGTTTCACAGTTAAAATTATACTGGCTCCTTTGTGCACACTATCAGTTCATCTTATGTCTGAAACAAGCACCTGAAGCCCCTTAAAAGGTACTAACTGTTAATTAAAATGGTTTGCAGACTTCTTCCAAAGTCAATCAATGCTTTCAGCAGAATGCGAGAAAGCTATTCTTATCAACAGCAGTAGCAACCCTCTGATATAAATCAGCCTGGCTGCAAAGAAAAAACAGAAAAACAGTCTTTGGACTGTGTGAGAACATACAAACTGCAAAGAAACGCCCCAGCTGACCACACAGTTTGAACCCAGAACTCTTTGTCAGTAAGGCACCATCACTGACCAGTACACCGCGTGGTGTATCCGTGGTGTAACATAAACGAAAATGGTATTCAGGTCATCCCTAAATAAAAGAAAACTTTTCATTTTGACAGATTTTAAGAAAATCATGTTCATGTGTGAAAATAGTTTGCAGTAACCTGAGGGCGTTTGGGTCTCTGACAAACTGACAGCTTCAGCGTCTCGTGAGATTTTACAGAATGAATCAGTTAATTAGTCGCCGAGAGCAGAACAGTTTCTGTCAAAGCTGCGCTGAACACAAACATTCAGAGCGATGTGTTTCTGCATCCAGCCAGCAGCGAAGAGGTCAGAGGTCGCTGCACGCCAGGGAGGAGGAATGTTTGTTAGTTCCCGTGCTGTGACGCTGAGCAGCTCTGACAGCGGCTGTCTCTCTGGATCTGCAGCTTCTGATGACATCATAGAAGACAGGAAGGCCTTTTGGATGACATCATCAGCGGGCCATCGCTGTGGAGACAGCCAACATGAATCTACCTACTCAAACGTTGCCTCTCCAACAGGTTAAAGCATGATGTTGACCATGAATGCTGAGTAAAAGCTCTCAGCAGACAGCTCGTGCTCCCAGACACAGAAATCATAACATCCAAACCTAATAACAGCAGAAGAGCAAATATCCAGGAAATCAGCTGATTGTTCGCAGTGATCAGCTGGACTTGGATCAGATCAGCTGAGTCAGACTGCAGAGATGCGGCTGCTGAGCAGCCACCTCACTGTTTCCAGAAAACACAGCCGATTATTCTGAAACAGAAACCAGCAGCGCGGCTTCCAGTCACATCTCAGACCTGTCAATCAGAACCGTCAGCGCAGACTCCAGGAAGAAGACAAGAGCTGAGCAGAGATTAGACGGATCCTCCGCTCCGAAGTGATGGGGACTCCGCAGAGAACTGTTCCTCTGTCAGACGCTTTGATTCAGAGACGTCTCGAAAAGTGTTCGTTTTTCCTGCTTTCTTAGGTTCACTGATAAAAAATGTTCAAAGACCCCAAATCCCTGAAGGCAGCAGCAGTGCAGCGCTGACAAATCATCACAAGCAAAGCAAAGCTGTTGTTAGGTTAAAGACTTCAGGGAGTCATTACATGCAAAGGATTACCTGTTTGTATGCTGATTTGATCAAATTACATTTAGGTCCGTAAAAATGGATGCAGCTCCTCAGCGTTATTGTTCAACACATCGAAATAAACCGGAGTCTGAAGTGTCCAGTCTAACTGTAACATTATCTTAGTTTAACCTCTTCTACCTCAATCACACTTATTTTTAATTAATAAAAGATTAAAAGCAAAAACATAATTATGTCCTGCACTGCTGATAGTATTTGCGATGCTGTCAATTCTGAGAATTTAGTTACTTTGTAAGGTAAGTAGTCTTTGGCCAATCACAGCTCTTTTGAGGGAGAGTGGGCATTTCTGTTGGCTGTCCTGCAAATATGCATAACTGTGAACTTCTGCTCAGATGGTTGAAAGCCTGTTTTAATGGTGAAAGATCCAGAGGGTAAAGGTGCTTTCCAAACATCGGCAACAGCTGCCCAACAAGGATGAGGGACCGAGTGGCACCAGCCAGGGCTGGAAAATGAAGCGAACACGGAAGTGAACTGCAGTTCCTCTAATGACCACGTGCTCCAAAAGTGAGCCAATCCTCACAGACCCCTATGTTAAAGCATGTTTACAACCTGGTACATAAAAAAACATTTTGCCTCTACAGATACTTCCTCCTTCATAACAGCTGTGCCGATGGTGTAGTTAGTTGGGGGGTTTTCAACCATGTGGACATTGGTAAGGACACATGAACCTCTCAGTCATGTTGGCGCCTTTTGGAGCCTTTTTAACAGAACTACCTTACAAATAGTTCCAGTGGTGCCATCAGACACGATCCCGTACACACTGTTTTTTAAGCATCATTTTGAAAATGAAATGTTAACAATAGTAGATCCTCAAATCTTCGGCTTCTTTCTTTGGTTAATGTGACGAACTTGTCTTGTGACACTGGAACGGACGTTTGAGGCTGTTGAGAGTTTGACAGTAAAGGGTAGAAAAAACATTTTATTTTCTGATGTGACTCTTTGAACGTGTCTTGTACCAGCTTGGCTTGGTCTTGGTGCTGCGTATACTGTAGTTAATACTGACCTTGTGTCTGATTTAACAAAAGCACTGCTGCTAAGAGCAGGAATCCTGCTTAAGTAGACTACACTTTTATTTGGGCTGTATATATATATATATATATATATATATATATATATTTTGAGGTTATACAGACATGTGACCACTAACCAAGTGGCATTAACTTGTCTGCCATTTTGGAAGTATGACAATCACAGTGACAATGTACGATCATTAAATACATCCCCAGTTACCCAAGCTTAGATCACTCAGTGACCACCTGGCTGTACTTTTTTCAAGTGGTACAACTACTCAGGTAGTAGTTAGCAAGTATTAGCACACAAATATGAAAAACTACAAGCAACTGTGGCAATCCGCTCCCAACCAAAGCAATCACTAAGACGTTTTTGATTCACCCAGCGAGAGTCAGAAACCTCCAGGAACCACTGCCAACCAGTCGGGGAATACATGTTTTTCCCTACCAACCAGTGGGTGTATCACATCCAAAATGGCAGACAACTCTCAATTAATGCTCGCATGACATCACATGAGACACATCATGTAGTTGTTATGTTATAAAGTTAAAGTCTCATATTTCTCATCTCATCACTGATATGCTGATGGATGGATGCATCTTGCTAACCAGGCTTGGTAGCATTAGCTGATAGCTTCAGCCTCTTCTTCAGCTAACACGCTAATATCGAGTCTTCAAAATGTAGAGCTCAAAACCATCAGGTGAAGTCAGTGACTGCACTCGTGTCGTATACGTCCTCAAAGAGACGGACTCGTCAAACTGAGAATATGGCAATGAAATTCTCAGCGTGTCGTTCTTGGATAAGTAAGCTGCTAACTTTACGGGAACTTAAGGCAACATTTTTTCTACGGTAGCCTATGTCGAACTCCTGCACTGACTCACTGGCATTTCCAGATTTCAGCACGCTGCAGCTTTAATGACCGCAGTGTGAAATAAAGTGTTGCACAGTGAAGCTTCGTCGACATTTATCATCCATGCAGCTTTTTAGCTCCGTTGTAAAATGAAAGTTTCAGCCTCAGAGTTGCTGAGCCTCCAGACTTTCATTAGGATCATAATCATGCTAATATTTCAGCCTGTGAGCCGAGGACACAGTCGGCATTGCTTTTCTGTCCTCTCCTCGGTTTCCTCAGTTGTTTTCCATGTTGACTCGGCTCTGTTGTTCTGCTGTATTTCTGCTCCATTCGTTCACGAGTTCAGTAATCTCTCACCTGCTGGAACACTGGATAAATATTAACCCGAGGGCAACACCTTACCTGCTTTCACGTCGCACACTTCAAACACACTCTCTCTGCTGGTTTCACTAAGCTGCTCTCGCCTAACCCCAACACCTCATTTTACATTCCTCTTTTAATACTTCTGGAGGCAACTTTAATGACTTCAGGTGAGAGAGACACTTGAGTCATTAACATATGAATGAATGAACCTTCATTGTCATTGCACAAAGTACAACGGAATTCTATGGCCGTCCTTCATGGTGCAAAAAGGAGAAGCAGCGTGATGAACAATAATGAAGAAAATATGTTGTAATTTTTTATACAAAGTAGTGTACAAGATTCAAAGTATAGCAACACGGATGATGCGGATGGCCAACAATCAATAAGATAAATAAAATAAGTCCCCAGAAAGCAGCACATCAGACAAAACTGATGTCATCCACAACAAAGAATTCAGTTTTTATTTGATATCACCGAACTGCACATTTTCCCATGCATTAGTGCAAAGACAAGACCAAGGAAGAAAAAACACAAACTTATCAAATTCAAAAGAAAAATGTCCTCCTTGCACATCAGTGCCATTTAAAGTGCACAGGTGAGTGTACCTTTGTCTAACTGCCGAGTGCACACTTGAGCACCTCAGTCACTCAGGTGCCAAAGCAGTGCACACATGCAAACCAAGACCACCACACAACCTCTGTAACCAAACCAACCATTCAAACTACATAAACATAAATGTCATGTTTCTCACAGAGCTGTCCTGAATGCTAATTCTGGGCTTCAGCGCTCAGACGAAGAGTCAATAACCGAAGCCTGTTTGTCACATCCATCCATTTTCTTCATCAATCCCTCCGATCTAATTCAGGGTTGTGATGGAGCTGGAGCCTGTCCCAGCGAAAGGCAGGGTGCACCCCGGACAAGTCGCCAGACTGTCACATAGAGACAGGCGATCATTCACACCTACTGCCAATTTAGAATCATGCCTTTGGACTGTGGGAGGAAGGAAAGCCCACGCACAGACGGGAAGAACATTTAAGCTCCACACAGAAGGGCCCCCGGGACCCGGGACCTTCTCGCTGTGAGGCAGCAGTGCTAACCACCTCACCACCGTGCCAAACACTGTTGTCACTGACTGTCATGACTATGACAAAATCACCAACCGCATGACTTACATATACTGGCTGTGCTGCGATAGTTGGCTGCATTTAACATGTAACATTTTTATTTCTCAGAGAGAAATTTAGAAGCATCAGAAGCTTTCACACATTTTTAATCACACCGTGGACTCTCTGCCACCCTCTGAAGCCTCGCTGCTTCTTTAAAAAATGCACATATGTGATGGTTTCTGGAACATAACAATGAGTTCAGTCCACTCGGACGACCCCCACAGTCATCAGATCTCAACCACTGCAAAAGATGCTGCTCTCAAATCAGTACGAGCTGCGTGATTCTGTCACGTCAACATCAACAACCATCTTTTTGAATTTCTGCCTCCACGAATTTAATGCAACTGGTCAACCAGGTATACAGTTTCAAATGGCTGATATACTGGGTATAAAGATGCACCAAGACACCAATCTGATAAATAATAATTTAACTTAAATAAGTTATTTTGATCAAACATTTAAACCCTCACAACAACTTCAACTCGGAGCCACGATCCACGTTTATAATGAGCCGCGCAGAAATATCTCCAGTCGTCATCCTGCTGCGAAAGACAGGAAGGATGTCACACGCTGGTTCAATCAATCAATCAATTACTCATCAAATATGGTTCCCAAGTGTTTCTAAAAACAGACAAACATAGGGGAAACTTTGAGAAAAGGTTGCCTGAAGACACAGGTGCTCCCATTGAGGTGCCTCATCAGCTCCTGCAGGCTAGAAAGGAGTATACCTCTGACGTATTTCAGCTCTTTCATATGAAGAGGCTGCGAAGGCTTCAAAAGTTCCTTTCCGATAGCCGAAAAATCCCTAAAGCAGCTCTATAAAGCCGTTTTCACACATGCACTGCAGCCCTGAAGATTTCTAGAAATTATCTAATGGAGGCGAACGTAAGAACAAAGCGGTCTGTCGCAGCCGAATCGCACATTAAACCCCCCTTTAACCCGCCGGGTCCCCACAGTACAAAGTCCGTGTGACGTCTTATTGCACCGGCAGCAGGTAACAGTCCAGTGCACGTCTGCTGCCTCCTGTGCACTTTCCACAGGCAGCTTTGTCATCTAAATCATACGCAGTAATTTCAGTTGTGAGCAGGAACGCCTCTGAATCTGAATATTTCCTCCTGGATTCTACATCTAAAAAAAGACCAATGTTCTACCATAATACTCTGGATACAGCCATGTGAAGTCACGTGTGAAAATGACTTGAGAAACAGGTACTCAATTAAACATGTGAGTGTGCGAGACACTTGAAACCCTCAGCTCACTAACAAACAGGACAGAGATGGTGGACAGTCTCCCTAAATGGGAGGGGGGGGGGGAGCACCCTGATTTCTCTATGATCTTTATTTTTAGTCAATTTTTAAATATTTTTATTTTTCTGGTTCGTTTATTTGTCCCCCGTTCAGTCTGCAGTAGGTGAGTCATCCATTGTCACATCCTCATTTCAAAACAGCATACACAACAGAGATGTGTAACACAACACAGTGCCAAAAACAAATTACTTCCACATCGTGTACGATATGAAAGTTGATTTCTTTGCCTTTGTGACGGCTGCTGGAGCAAAGCCATGTTGCTCTGCATGCCGGGACTATGAACCTTCCTTCATAACGGGAAAAACTCTCTCACCCTGCAAGAGGTGCAAGTTGTAAACTAAAAATCAGACCCGATAACCGCTGTAACTCTCGGGTGTAGGAGGATGCTGGGTTAAGCTTTGGCTGACAGACCATTTGTTCTTTACAGATATAAATATAACGCTATATATGTAGGTTTTTATTTTAATCTTTATTATCACTATTATGTTTTATTTTGATCTATAAATTTTATGATCCACACGTTTGATTTGACATAGATGTTACACCGGATGCCCTTCCTGACGCAACCCTCCCCATTTATCCGGGCTTGGGACCGGCACTAGGAGTACACTGGCTTGTGGCTCCACTGTGGCTGGGTTTATTTATAAATTCTGAAACTGTTCAATACGTTTGTGTTTCTTTGTTGCCTTGAGGTGCCCCATTAAAGATTAATCACGTGTTTAAGTGTGGGGATGATCGGTTTGATCAGGCTGATCTATTCGGTTATACTTCATATTCTTTGTTAGCACATCATTAGCGTGGCTCCTCCTGGATGGAGGAAGCTGACAGCAGAGGGTCAGCAGTCTGCTATGGCAACAGATGTTTGTGTGCATGTGAACTGACACAAGTGGGAAAGCTTAAATGATGCTTCACGTTCATCAGCTCCATCCATCCAGCTTAGGGTTGCAGGGCGAGAGTTGGGGTACACCTAATACAGGTTGCCAGTGCAATCACAGAGCTAGCGCAGTGAGAGGCAGACAATCATTCACGCTCACGTTCACACCTGCGTCCATTTAACTTTAACGTGTGCACCTTTGTGCTGTGGGAGGGAGCTAAAATCACAGGTGGATGCGGGCAGAGGCAACCTGATTATTCTTTCAACTCACTCGTCTTGCGTCAGCTCCACTCTACATTCACAGTGTGTTTGTGAGCAGGTGAACACGCAGTGAAAGCAGAAACTGAAGTGGCCGTGCAGTAAAGACACACTGAGCTGAAATAAAACTACTGCAAATAAATTATGTGAATGACATGAATGAATTTTTTAGTCATTTTAATAATTTTCTAACATCAGTTAGTGCCTTTTTGTTAAAGCTGCTGGTGTAGCTCAGTTACACACAAGGTGCCCTTTGGGGTCTGGGTCCTGTGCACGAGGTTATGAGCAGTCCCCCAAACCTTTAACCCACGCCACGATGTTTTCCCTCACCCGGAGTTATTTTTAGGCGCTAAACCAAACCGAAAAAAGTGAGTAAAAACAAAGTGCAAAAACACAACAACGTCAAGAGGATGAAAATGAGGGTACCCTGGCTGATAAGCCTTCAAATTATATCTCACAGAAGCAGTTATTGTGTTGGCTGATGCATCAGAGTTGCCCCGACAAAGACAACAAAAGCATTTGTCAAAAAGGGACGATATTGGGCTCCTGGATGAAAACGTATTGGTATCGGCAGACAAAGGTGTCAGCATCGTATCAGAACTGTAAAAACCTTCATTCCTGCATCCATAATTGATTCATCAGTATCATTAATCCTACATTTCAGTTCAGTTTAATGTTATTTGTACAACAGCACTCCTCTGAGGCCCCTTACACTGCGAGGCCACAGTATTACAGAAAGAAACTGGTGTATTTCCCGAGCTTCCCCTCACACTCGTCTTCTTGGACCTAATTTAAGATGAAACGAGTGCGAGCACTGGAGATGAAAAACAGCCGACTGACAGCAGTTTTATCCAGTGCGGAGTGGAGACATTTCCACTCTGCACTGTTTGAAATGTTTAGCTGCTCCTTCAGCAGAGTGTCCTACAGCTGCCAGATATCCCCCACTTTACCCCCTTTTATCACTCCTCATCAGAACAGCTCGGATTAAAAGCATCCCCACAGCTCTGCAGCGTCCAGCAACACTCCGCACATTACATACATAAACACACCATCACCCACAATCTGATACTACAACCAGCTCCTCCCCTCTGATAACACACCCTATACTCTCCACTACAGTGATGTAAAAAAAAAGAAAGATGATTTTTTCTTCTCTCTATCTACAACAATCTCTCCATCCTTCCACTCATGGAACACCTCCTCAGTCCCTCAGCAGTAAATCAGCTTCAGCTTAAAACACCTTCTGCAGTGTGGAGGGCTTCACACAACAACTCCTCATCCTCCTCTTTCTTAATGTACTCTTCATCACCCCACTGTACCCCCCCCCCCGTATGTACACCTCCTCCTCATGCTCCTTCTCCTGCTGCCATTCATGACAAACGGTCAGAGCAGACAAAGAGCAGCTTCTATAGCGCAGACCCAGCTGCTGGCCACCATGTAAACACGCGCGCGCACGCGCACACACACGGTGTCACCCGTCCACTCACACTGATCCCAGACCAGCTGTTACTTTACACTCACAGTTTTGATTTAACACGGTGCCACACACACACACACACACACACAGACATGGTGCTGATGGAGGATGCGACCGACAGCCCGCTGCCCCTAAGCCCGGACAACAGGCTGCACGGGTCGGCTGTGAATCTGCTCATACCTGCATGAAAGAAATGAAAATCGCTCCTACAAACCGGGTTTCTCGGTCAAAACGGCCGAGCGCACGCACGCGCACACGCCGGAGCCTCGTGCCACAGAAGCGAGAAAATAAAAGCCAAACCGGGACCCCGCTGTTCCGTTACCTTCATAATTCCTGCCGCGTCCCCTCCGGTTCTCCGCTCCGGTTTAAATCCTCTCCGGGCTTTTAGCGTAAGCAATACGTAACTGAACGAAGTAGGTTACATA
>JAMQGT020005181.1:0-10245 GCA_024447675.2 Pterophyllum scalare
TTCTGGTGCCTTGAATCTATCCAAATAACTTATGACTTACCACTCTTACCAAACACTTCTTGTCTTTCTCTTCTTTGATATATGCCAAAACAGAGAACAAATGATAATGTCTCACTATTTTTATCCTTGCTATCACTGGAGCGCTTTATTGTTTCTTTTATTAATCAGAAATTAATCACAAATTGCAAACAAATTCAGTAATAAGTTTCCTTCTTTGAGTCTTCATTATGTAGCTTCCTTCATGTAACTGAACTCTACGAATATTTTTAATACACAGAAGTTGGTCAATCAACAAGCAAAGGTCAGGTTGTGTCAATTAGTCTATTTATGGTTGTATAATGACCAATACTTTTCATCTTATTACATTTTTTCATCTCTTTCCACAGACATGACCTCACTGTGCAGGAACCTGGTGGGACTTCTCTTTTTTGTCTTGCCTCCCATGCACTCCAATCTCTTCACCAGTGCTGCTTCTGCTTCCCCACCCATCACTCGTCCATCAATCAGGCGCATAACTGACACAGCTTTGGGAGACCAGGATGACGATTACTCAGATGACTACGACTATGACAGCACCAAACCTCCTCTCAGGGTGCTGTCCTACACGAAGATACCCCAGCAATCTCAGTTATGCCAGTACAACCCCTGCTTGGAGAAACAGGAGCCCTGTGTCCTTCTTTCAGAACAAACTGGGTGCCTGTGCCCTGGGATGAGTGGCCCTGATATGCGTCCTCACCCACCACGTATCCAGGTACTGGTGCCAGTCAGTGGAGGGAGCGACAGAGGAAAAATAGAGGTGCAGTGGTGTGCTCCATCTTCAGTGGTATCTCAGTACAGAATAGTCATCGAGGGAAGGGACGGTGATGCCCCAGTGTTTGGGGATACTTCACGACGAGGTTTAGTCCCCACTTTGGAAGTGGGGACTAAAGTGTGTGTGGTGGCGGTGAACAATGCAGGAAGCAGCGAACCCTCAGAATTCTCATGTAAGCGGTATGAAGCTCCTGAATCTTCTGACCATACACTGTTGGCCTGGATCTTAGGAGGTGGAGCCGCTCTTCTTTTACTGATTGTTATAGCAGCTCTAATCTGTGGGAAATGTCAGAAGTTTCGAAAGGGAAAGAGAGACTCTACTGATGGATTTCTTAAAGAACACGTGGAAGGCTGTGATAAGGACAGATGCAGTTCTGCAGCGGTGTAGTCAGTGATTATAGAACTAAAATATTGTTTAAACTCCTCTTTCAAGGAATGTGTGAATATGACTGTAAAAATAGGCATTGGAGGAACAATGCTAACAAATAGTTTATTACAGTACCAGTTAAAGCTTTGGACACACTCACCCATACACATGAATACTGTATATTATTTTGCAGCCGTACAGTTTTATTTGCTGGCAAATTAACCCCTGTAGGTTTATAATATTTTTTAAATTTCTTAAAGATATTTTTTTTTTTAGAAAACAGCTTCTGAGTGATTTTTTTGTAATAAAATAGTTTAAATAAGAACTGTGTTTGTGTTAATTGGATCTTTTTTTTGATTCCATTTAAAAGTTTGTGCTTACTTGATACTAATAATGCAGATTGTGCCTGCATTATAACAGGTGACAGTGAGTTTGTTTTCCTTTTGATTCTTAATGCTTGTGACACTAATAATTTTACTTACACAAGACTTACACGTTTCCCCAACTTAAAAAAGAAACAAAAAACATTTAAACCACTGACTGTACACTGTAAAACAGTTCTGTGCACAATGACTGCTGCACAAAACTCAGGTTTACTTTGACTTACTATTTGACGGTGATTTGATTGGCCAACCGATGACGTCTCCCTGGCTAACCCCGCCTTCACCGGAATGTAGCCAATGAGGTGCCACCAAACAAGTATATGAGAAAGAAGATGCACTATTGATCTGGGATATGTAATAACCATTGCCATTCATAATTATAACTTCACACACCAACCAGGATGGCGAGCACAGGTGAGTCTTTTTTAACACGCTGTTCCAGTTCCATTTAACAAACTGTAGAATCTCTATTACTATATGAATGTACTAGATAAACTGAAACATGTTTAATGTAATGTGTAAAAGACCATTTAAAAAAAATAACAGCGCAAACAGTCATAGAATGTACTCATAAAAATATTTTAAATGTTTTTATCGCTATTTATTTAGTTTATCGCTTTAATGGTTTGGAGTCCCTTTGTTCAACTGTTTCCATGGCGCACATATTTCTCTTACTAATAAATATACATGAAAAAAGCTTTCCTTGTAGGATAACAATGACTCTGCAGACTATAAGATTAAACCGGAAGTTACCTGTAACCTTGGGGACTGTACTCGATTACTCAAGCAACAAAAAACAACCAGGTTTGATAGCTACATCATGATAATTGTCTGCACATCGTTGCACAACCTGCTGCATTAGTAGACAGTCAGGGCAATCTACCCATATTCCTACTTTACAGACTCACGCTCACTATCGCTCCATCTGATAAGAACAAGTATGCGTGCAAACATGCAGGAGCAATGTTCTTGTAAGGCATGTACTGTGAAAGTGGAGCTGGATGTTTGTCTTTTAGGTCATCTTTGAAGTCCTTTATGCTTGAACTAGATGTGAAACTAAGTGGCAGTTTAGTCCAATTTGCTCTCTTGACACAGATTTGGATATCTGAACTTAAACTTCTGTATACCTTATTGTGTATAGATTTAACACCAGTTGTTTTATTGGGTACACCTTGCTAGCACTGCTTTGGTCCTCCTTTTGCATTCAGAATTGCCTTAATTTTTAGATTCCACAACATGCTGGAAACATTCATCTGAGATTTTGGTCCGTATTGATATCACAGCATCACGCAGTTGCTGCAGATTTATCAGCTGCGCATCCATGATGCAGATCTCCCCTGACACCACATCCCAAAGGTGCTCTATTGGATAGTGATCTAGTGACTGTGGAGGCCATTTCAGTGCAGTGAACTCAAAACAAGTTGAGATGATTTGAGCTTTGTAACATGGTGCGTGGGCTGTGATCACAAAGGGATGGACATGGTCAGCAACAATACTCAGGAAGGCTGTAGTGGTTAAACAATGCTTACCTAGTATTAAAGACACCACTACACCAGCAGCAGCAGCCTGAACTGTTATACAAAGCAGGATGAATCCATGATTTCATGTTCTTTACACTTGCTGTCATGTGATATTTGTGATAATGAACAGCTGAAAAATGTGTGCCTACTAAAGTAGCCACGGAGTGTATATGTAATTCATCATAATGTTGTGGTACTAACAATAGAGCCAAGATAGTCTCTGGATCATTAAATGATTTTTGCCAAAAAAAAGAGCAGTCATGTCAACACCGATATATGTTCAATTATTGTCAATACATCTGTAATGATGATTTGTAACCAACAACTATATTTGAAAAGAGTCAGTAGTGCAGTTTTATTGGAGTATTTGATGCTAAGTTATCACACTCTTTATTGTGTTTCTGCCATGTTGCCAGTTACCAAGGAAATCTCCTATGATGATCTGAAGGCTCTTGTGGGAAAGAGCCAGAATCTCATTCTGATTGATGTCCGCAGTAAAGAGGAAGTGGAGAGTGGACATATTCCAGGATCCATTAATATTCCACGTGAGATTGTTTTAAATTAACTTGCACTAAGGAAAAGCTAAAATTTGACAACAAAATTATATGTTAAAGCAAAGCAAATCATTCCTTGCTTTGTTCTTGTGCACTTGCGCAGTGGTGAATCCTACGGTGTTTTGTCAGGTTCTGCAAGTTTGTATTTGCATGTTTATGTTCTCCACCCTTGTCTCTTCCACTTTTGATTCTTTCAGTTGAAACGGTAGAGGCCGCTCTCACAATGAATCCAGATGAATTCAAGGCCAAGTATGGAATAACCAAGCCACAGCTGGATGCACCAGAGCTGGTGTTTATCTGCCGTGTGGGCAGGCGTGGGGGAATAGCCACCGCCAAGGCCCATCAGCTAGGATACGTGAAGTAAATAAGTTGCTGTTTACAATAATAATAATATACACACATCCCCTTTTAAAGAAACTCTCCTTTATTAATACAAAGGCAATAAATGTTTAAGACTTTAGAGAAGACATCCCTTTGTAGAGCTATCACCATTGTTTTATTTTTCTATTATTATTAAATCTGTAGCTTTTTAATGCATGTTTTTAATGTAATAATGACAACTTCTATCTCCTGTGTCTCTGTCCTCTGTTTCAGTGCACGTAATTATACTGGTGGATACATCGAGTGGTCTAAGAATGAAGGAAAGTGATTCACGTTAAAGGAGCATTTCATATGAATTCATGCAATCAGGAAGTGCGACATAAACATTTAGATGTTTTCATTTTGTGGTGGTCTTTTCACACTGTACAAAATTTAATATATATTTATGAATAAATACAAATTACTGTATTCACTTTTGTGTTTTTTATGCTCTGAGACTAAAATATTGGAAGGTCCCAAAACATATGATAAGCTTTATGCACACAGAGGTACACACAAACAGCCTGATAAACACTACAAAATATTATCATGAGGTACCAGGGACAACATGACCATTAAGAAAATGGATGGATGGGTGGATAAATAATAAAATCAAGTGCTTTTGCAAACAGTTTTAGAGATTGCTGACTCTCTTATTAGTGTTTAAATTAATCTCAAATTAATTACCTATATATGGAGTTTTTAATGGCAAAGTAAATTAATTAGTCTCCAACACAAAGCCACATACAGGGGTTGGACAATGAAACTGAAACACCTGTCATTTTAGTGTGGGAGTTTTTATGGCTAAATTGGACCAGCCTGGTGGCCAATCTTCATTAATTGCACATTGCACCAGTAAGAGCAGAGTGTGAAGGTTCAATTAGCAGGGTAAGAGCACAGTTTTGCTCAAAATATTGCAATGCACACAACATTATGGGTGACATACCAGAGTTCAAAAGAGGACAAATTCTTGGTGCACATCTTGCTGGCGCATCTGTGACCAAGACAGCAAGTCTTTGTGATGTATCAAGAGCCACGGTATCCAGGGTAATGTCAGCATACCACCAAGAAGGACGAACTACATCCAACAGGATTAACTGTGGACGCAAGAGGAAGCTGTCTGAAAGGGATGTTCGGGTGCTAACCCGGATTGTATCCAAAAAACATAAAACCACGGCTGCCCAAATCACGGCAGAATTAAATGTGCACCTCAACTCTCCTGTTTCCACCAAAACTGTCTGTCGGGAGCTCCACAGGGTCAATATACACGGCCGGGCTGCTATAGCCAAACCTTTGGTCACTCGTGCCAATGCCAAACGTTGGTTTCAATGGTGCAAGGAGCGCAAATCTTGGGCTGTGGACAATGTGAAACATGTATTGTTCTCTGATGTGTCCACCTTTACTGTTTTCCCCACATCTGGGAGAGTTACGGTGTGGAGAAGCCCCAAAGAAGCATACCACCCAGACTGTTGCATGCCCAGAGTGAAGCATGGGGGTGGATCAGTGATGGTTTGGGCTGCCATATCATGGCATTCCCTTGGCCCAATACTTGTGCTAGATGGGCGCGTCACTGCCAAGGACTACCGAACCATTCTGGAGGACCATGTGCATCCAATGGTTCAAACATTGTATCCTGAAGGCGGTGCCGTGTATCAGGATGACAATGCACCAATGCACACAGCAAGACTGGTGAAAGATTGGTTTGATGAACATGAAAGCAAAGTTCAACATCTCCCATGGCCTGCACAGTCACCAGATCTAAATATTATTGAGCCACTTTGGGGTGTTTTGGAGGAGCGAGTCAGGAAACGTTTTCCTCCACCAGCATCACGTCGTGACCTGGCCACTATCCTGCAAGAAGAATGGCTTAAAATCCCTCTGACCACTGTGCAGGACTTGTATATGTCATTCCCAAGACGAATTGACGTTGTATTGGCCGCAAAAAGGAGGCCCTACACCATACTAATAAATTATTGTGGTCTAAAACCAGGTGTTTCAGTTTCATTGTCCAACCCCTGTAAGTCTGACAGTTTTAAAGTATAATTTATAGTTTAATAGATAAAATTTGTAGAAATATTTAACTCGTGGATCTTATCTGCTTACAGGTGCATAATAAAATGATCAAGTCATGGTCAGTTTTCATTAAAACTAAATAGTCCTTAAGAAAAGTTTAGCAGCCCCCTGCTTCACATGTTGTGCTGTGTGTGCTACATACTGCATGTGTGATGGGTTAAATGCAGAGACTGAATTTCACTTCATGTATATGTATGTAGCAAAGTTTTTCTTTTTTAAGGCACAACACGCTGTACAACAAAATATGTAAAAACTAAATATAATCACAAACTAAAAATTAACGCACAGTTAACAGCAATATAAACCATGTTAAAAACAGGATAAAAAAATAAAATAGATAAAACTGTATTAACAAAAGTATCTCAAAATGTTGCATATTTGTAACTACTTTTTAACTCATTTTCAAATTATATAAATGATTTCCTGTATTGTTATGACGTCATCAGCTAGGGTGAAGAAAATTTGGTTAATTATTTTGTTTAAAAACAATAGTCCTGATTAGGGTGGTATCAGCAGGTGCCAATTTAGGGTGCAGGCACACCGTCTCTGAAACTGAAAATGCTGATGGAAATGCAGCAGGTAATTGTTTAAATTATAGTTATTCTTGGTAGAAACGTGGTTTAGAGATGGATAATGCTACTCCTAAGGGTTTACACAACAAAGAAAAGCTGTCCAAAATTTGCCACTATTTGCGGCGATAACATTAGCTATAGCTAGCAAGTAGCATTAGCTTGCTAAGCTAGAAGTTTGTGTTTTTTAATGGCCTCTCCAGGTGCTGCGTTTGATCATGCTAATAGCAAAGCAAAGACAACAGCTGGGCTTAAAGGCTACAGGCGGCCTTTTGGTACTTCTGTGGACTGACAGAGGCCCTTCTACGCAAAAGATAAACTGCACCGGTGAGTCACAGCAGCCCAGACCACGACAAAACGAAACCATGTTGTCATCTTTTGTCCTCCTTCAAGATAAAAAAAAGTTTAAGGGGAATAAATGTGGATTATGGTGGGGTATACTATTTTGTCACATTAAAGTTCAAAATGACAATGTCCTTGAAAAAAGAGGTTCTGTCAAAAAAAGAAAATTAAAAAGAAATGGTTAGGCAAATGCAACGATGCACCATTTTATCAGGCTAATTCAGCTCTTCATGAATGCAAATATCTGATCAGCCAATCACACGGCAGGAGGTCAGTGTATTTAGGCATGTTGGCATGGTCAAGAGGACTTGCTGAAGTTCAAGCCAAGACTGGGGAAGACGGGACTTGGCAGGGTTGTTGATACCTCAGGGGATGGTCTGAGTATTTCTGCTGATCTGCTGGGATTTGCCCCCACAACCATCTCTGGGGTTTACAGAAAATGGTACAATGAAGAGGAAAATATCTGGTGAGTGGCCGTTCTCTGGGCCAGCCTTGAAGCAGATCGCCTGCAGTTGTAGCAGACCACACAGGGTGCCACTCCTGTCAGCTAAGAATAGGAAACTAAGGCTACAGTTCACACAGGCTCACCAAAATTAGACAATAGAAGACTGGAAATATTGCCTCTGGTTTGATGAGTCACAATTTCTGCTGCAACATCCAGATGTTGTTGTCAGAATTTGGTGTAAACAACATGCATGAATCCATCCTGCTTTGTATAAACAGTTCGGGCGTGTGGTAGTGATGTAACATGTGGGGAATATTTTCTTGGCACACTTTGGGCCACTTAGTACCAGCTAAGCATCCTTTAAACACCACAGCCTGTCTGAGTATTGTTGCTGACAATGTCCATCGCATTCCTCCAGCAGGATAACAACAGGGAAGTGGAGATTTGCATGGATGTGCAGCTGGCAAATCAGGAGCAACTGTGTGATGCTATCATGCCAATAAGGACCAAAAACTCTGACAAGTGTTTTTAGCACCTTGTTGAGTCTGTGTCACAAAGAATTAAGACACTTCTGAAGGGAAAAGTGGGCCCAACCCATACAAGAAGTGTATTCAATTTGATTTTATTTATATAGCACCAAATCACAACAAACAGTCGCCTCAAGGCACTTGTATTGTGGGTAAAGACCCTACAATAATATAGAGAAAACCCAACAGTCAAAACAACCCTCTATGAGCAAGCATTTGGTGAGAGTGGGGAGGAAAAACTCCCTTTTAACAGAAAGAATCCTCTGGCAGAACCAGGCTCAGGGAGGGGCAGTCATCTGCCGCGATCTTTTGGAGCTGAAGGGAGAGAGACAGGACAAGACATGCTGTGGAAGAGAGCCAGAGATTAATAATAATCAATGATTAAATACAGAGTGAAGTATAAACAGAGTAAATAAGGTGAATGAGAAGAAACGGTGCATTATGGGAACCCCCCCAGCAGCCTAGGCCTATAGCAGCATAACTAAGGGGTGGTTCAGGGTCACCTGATCCAGCCCTAACTATAAGCTTGATTACAAAGGAAACTTTTAAGCCTAATCTTGAAAATAGAGAGGGTGTTTGTCTCCCGAATCCAAGCTGGGAGCTGGTTCCACAGAAGAGGGGCCTTAAAGCTGAAGGCTCTGCCTCCCATTCTACTTTTAAGTATCCTAGGAACCACAAGTAAGCCAGCAGTCTGAGAGTGAAGTGCTCTATTGGGGTGATATGGTACTATAAGGTCTTTGAGATATGCTGGGGCCTGATTATTCAAGACCTTGTATGTGAGGAGAAGTATTTTAAATTATATTCTAGATTTAACAGGGAGCCAATGAAGAGAAGCCAATATGGGAGAAATATGCTCTCTCGTTCTAGTCCCTGTCAGTACTCTAGCTTCAGCATTTTGAATCAGCTGAAGGCTTTTCAGGGAGGTTTTAGGACAGCCTGATAATAATGAATTACAATAGTCCAGCCTAGAAGTAATAAATGCATGAATTAGCTTTTCAGTATCAGTCTGAGAAAGGATGTTTCTAATTTTAGAAATATTGCGCAAATGCAAAAAAAAAATGCTCCTACATATTTGTTTAATATGCACATTGAAGGACATATTCTGGTCAAAAATGTTACTGGAGGCCAAAGTAATGCCATCCAGAGTAAGTATCTGCATCTAAGTATCTCTATCTAAGAAAATGAGTGGTGGGTGGATCTAAGTCTAGGTAGACAAGTGGAAAAGGACATAAAATAAAAAATCAAATGGTCACCCTTAGAATTATCACATAATATATTTTTAATTGTGTCAATCAAAGCTAGAAATTATATCATAGGTATTAACTTTCCATACAAATTAAATTATTTTAATCTTCAGGATATGATGAAGAGCATTTTTTTAAAAGGCAAAGTCACTTTGAGCTTTGAGTGGACATTAATTTATTACTATAGAATTATTAGTTCCTCAATCTCTGTTTTCTACATATTAACGAACTCTAACAGGAAGCTGACTGTTGATAGCAGCTGTTGGTGAAACAAAGGATAAAGTTTTGTTATACTGATCCTGTTTGTTACACAGTTGCAGCGGCTGGCCCCTGGTGCGCAGGGATTCAAATGGAAGTCCTTCAACCTGGTATGCATACACATGTAGACATATACACACATATTCATCCTCTGTGCATTACATAACTTTTTTTTTTGTTACATCAGTCCTTACAGATTTAAAAGACAGCATGTTTCCCTGTGTGTGGCCACGTCATGAGCCTGACCCAGAGGAGATACATACATGGTTTAAAAGGCCGCCCAGCATGTTTGAACAAGGCTTTGCTGAGCCGGGAGAAAAGAAAATTTGGATCCAATATGCCTTCTGCACGATAATAAATCCAAGATAGGCAACATTATTACAACATTTCCCACACCATTTCTGAGCAGTTATTTGCGGTTAAAAAAAATGAGCTTCTCCCAAAAATTGTTACAGAAAATTTGTCACTTCCCCTACTGTGACTCAACTTAACTCCTTTTTAACAAGCACATGGATAATGGAGTCAAGGTCTTAGACACAGTAATGACATTAAAAAGACTTTTATCTCTTTCCACAGACGTGACCTCACTATACAGGAACCTGGTGGGACTTCTCTTTTTTTGTCTTGCCTTCCATGCACTCCAATCTCTTCACCAATGCTGCTTTTGCTTCCCCACTCATCACCCGTCCATCAATCAGGCACATAACTGACACAGCTTTGGGAGACCAGGAAGACGATTACTCAGATGACTACAACTATGACAGCGCCAAACCTCCTCCCAGGGTGCTGTCCT
>JAMQGT020005182.1:0-13670 GCA_024447675.2 Pterophyllum scalare
AACTAATTGCTGCATGAGGAAGCACACTAGCTGCTCCACAAAACTGTATTAATCAACTACTTGGAACTAACTAGAAATTGCCAAAGCAGCAGTGGATCTACCAGATTCAGTCACCTTCCTTTACATTTTCAATATGTTAAACATAACTAACAAAACTGAGCCTAGCATTAGTCCTCCCCTCTCTCTTGTTCCCCTAAAATTATTGATTGATAGCTAAACCTTGTATCCACTATAGACTTTATGATCCATGTACTCAGTAAAAAAGAAAGAGATCTATCTGGTCGACTGTTAAGTTGCCATTGAGAAGGAAGAATGGGTCAAGACTCGCATCCCTCATTCACTTTATTGCTGCAACACAACATATAAAGTGAAGTCATTATAGTGACAAATCTGTGATTGCTTGGTCTTTCCATCTGCAAATTGGACAGCTGATGGTTGAAGGACAGAGAGATGGATGATCCATTTTTGTTCCCCATCACTGCACATTTGCAAAATCAAAATAGGAATGAGGGATTGTCTCAGTCTCCTTGATAAACACACATGAACACAAAGATAGATGAGGATGACGAAGTGGGAGATTTGCAGACTTGTAAGGGTGGTGATGAAAAACAGCTGTTAGGGGAGGATGGTGATTGTGTGTGAATACACACATGACAGCAATATTTATGCAAGTACCAGGTCCTCACATACAAACACAACATTCACAGATCAAAGGCGGTAAACCTTAATGGCAGGTTGGCCATACATATAATGGTGTCTAACCACAGGCATTTTCCTTGGAATCCAGCTAACATCAAGTGTGCGCACAAGGTGGTTTACAGTACTGTGCAGAAGTCTTGAACCACCCTTCATTTCTTTATATTTAATTTTGAACATGGGATTTATTGAAATGTGCAAACAGAAATGGACAACAGGCAAACACACACTTTGTGCAATGCTAATATGCTTGAAAATCAATATTTTGTGTGACCACCTGTCTTCTTAAACACAGCATGAACTCTCTTAGGCAGCTTTCTTGTAGTTTCTTTAAGTAGGAATAGTTCTTCAGGCTTCTTGAAGGATATCCAGGAGCTCTTCTTTGGATGTTAGCTGCCCTTTTAGGCTTGAATGATTCATAGGTTAAAGTTAAGTGACTCAACAAACAATCAAAACATATTCCTCTGAAAAAGGTCAATATACTGCTCACTTTAAAAATGACAAAGTCCAGCCCCTTGGAAGCAAAGTATAAAGAAATGAGGGGTCCAAATGCACAATATTGTACAAAATTTGACTCATTAGTATTAAAAGCCACTGGAGAAATCTGCCTTTAAAATACAAATAATAATAATAAAAAAAAATGGCATGAGAATTGTTCTTGTTTTGGTTTGTGTAAAATGTATAAAAGAGTTTATAGAAAATGTAATAAAGTAAAGATTCATGGTTTAAGGGTATCTTTAAACAACACAGTATGCCATATTTACAGATCAAACATGATCTCAGTCTACTTCAAACTGCAGGTTTTACAAGCGGTGTCTTCCCTTACGAGTAGTTTTAGTCAGTATATTTAAGTCATCAGCTGCAAGGGCAAAATGTAATATCGCCACATATTTTCTTAGCCATATTTTAGTGATTAGATCAGTAATACTTTCATGGAGTTATCATTAATCTGATCGATGAGAGAGAGGAGCATCAGTGACCTCAAAGGCTCTAAAGGCCGTCTGTGTAATTTGAATCCATCACCCAGGAAACTCCTGCTTGATTCAGCTCTGTTTTTTGCAGGAATGGCTAATTACTGTCAACTCTCTAGCTTGAGCTCCTTTTTACTTTTACTTCTATCCTACTGACTCCATTCCTGGCTTTATCTTTTCTTTTTTCTTTCTTTCTTTTTTTTTTCCTTTTCCACGCCTTTTCTCCATACCATTACTCAAGTGATCAACCTTAGAAAATAAGTGTGAGAAATGCTTGGTTTTCCTCCTTTCCAGCTTCTGTTTTAATTATTAATCACAAGATAAAGTGCATATTTCAGTGATAACTGAAATCTCATTGTAACCCATTTTATTAAACTACCTCCCAGTCCTTGCCTCTCTTTAAGAACAACTCCCTTCTTGGTACTTCGATTTATCTGAACATTCATTCTGGCCCTTCTGTATAAAAGGCATCAGGTCCAGATGTGAGCACAGATTAGGGGACCCTGTAGATTTCACCACATCAACTGCCAACTGCACTGACATCTGCATGCAGAGTACCTTTTGTGGTCAATAGGAAATGGCCTCTTTTAAGCTAATTTAGTGGCACTGTGCAATTGAGACTAAACACTGGAAAAAGCTGGTAGGCAACTGTCTCTGTCTGACAAACATCATATAAATGGTGAGAAACATTCAGTCAGAATTCCTCAGATTTGTTTTGGTTTTAAAGTAGTCACTCATAAGCACCCACTTTATTTTAACTGTCTTGTAGGCCTCACAAAAATGAGTAACTGTGGAGGCAGCGCTGCAAACTCGGCGTTTCAGTGATGGAATATACTGATGGGGTTTGTTTAGTTTGGGCTGTTTTGGACAGACTCATGAGTTGCTGACATGTTGATGGCCATACTGAAGATTTCCTGTTCTCTTGACAGTATTTTAATTGGCAAGGAATGCTGCAGTAAAGGCAACAGATTGCCTTGACATAGATGTCACAAACCCTAAAGAGAGAACAGTGGTAATGTGGGGTTTGCATGTGTCTTTTATTTTTCTTATTGGATAGATGTTTTGTGTATTACTTGATGATTGAGGGAGTTCACTGCACTGCAAGGGGTGTCAGTGGTCAGTGGTTGCGGCTTTGCAGAGCTGATTAATTGGAGAAAATTGGCACATTTTTAATTTATTTTAATTTATTTTTGTTTTTCACTGTATTTTGCAGCAGGGGTGTTGTGTTACAAACCCTAAGAATGAATGGGAGTGGTTAATATCACTAGCGAGAAGTCTGACACAGCTCCAGTTTTACAGCTTTCCATTATTCAAGGTATGCCATGGTACTTTGAAGGAACATTGTTAAGCCAAGGAGCCATGCTGATGCATTTCTTTGAGTTACAACAGATTTTGATAATGACAGTAGACATGTTGAAATCTCAGGCTGTATACAACTTTTTTGTAAACGTATATTTGTATGCTAGATATAGAAGTTTTTTGTTGTTATACATTGTTATGCAATGGTTTACTGGTCTAACCCTCTTCAAATCAAATTGCACTGGATGAGCTAAAACGAGTTTGACACCCCTGCCATGGCTGTAGTGTGGGTAATTGCTTTTCTGTACCCAGAAATGAAGCTTCTAATAACAGCGTGCAGATACTGTATGTCACTCATAGAACAAGTTCCAAGTCGTGGCCAAGGGGGCGAATGTACTTAAGGCTGTAGCTTTGTGACAAAAGCTCTGCTGAATCATCAGAAGTTATTTTCTTAATCACAGGGAGGAAAAAGGTTTTACTTACAGTTTTACAGCAAATAAATATTCACAATGTTAAAAAAAAAAAAAGAGAAGGTGTTACTCATACTTAACAGGGCATTTTTTGTGGTCTCCTGAAACCTCAGGACACAGTTACTACCCAACGTCCGTACTCTGATAATCATCTGATGAAAAATGAATTGAACTTTGGATTTTTTGTTATTTTGTTTCTTTATGGCTCATTTAACTGACCTTTTTAATACATTTTAAAGAAGTTGAGCTGAAGGTTCGAACACTGTTGCCACATTCTCCAAAGTGCAAAAGTCTGACTCTTCTTGGTTATCGATTTCCTTCACTGGTTCATGCCTTTTAATATTTTATAGTACTTGTTTAGGGTGGGGAGATCACTTTCAAAGTCTAGACTCATTCACTTTACAACCCATTTAGCTACTGAAACATCTATTACATTTGTAAAGCAGACCAGAGGTTGCCTATGCTGGAATCAATATCAATAAGGGGGGGGGGGATGACAGCTGCTCGACTCTGTCCCTGCCTGCAAAATGTAAGGTTAAGAGGCATCATGAAATTGATAGGTCTCTTTGGGAATTCAGTTCTACTGGGAGGATTCAGCTCAGCCTCATTCTCTAATTTCTTCCTTTTTTTTCTTCTTCTTTTTTATCGTCTTCCTGGACAACATGAGGAGTTCTTTACAGGCCTGGAAGACGGTACTGTTGGGGACTGAATATGAATTACTTCTTCAAAGGAGAGGGAAAGGCCAAGTCTATCTTGTCTCTGGCTGTCATTCTCTTAAATTTTATGTTTTGTTTTTTTTTACCCTACACATTTTTCTATTTTTCATGCTCTCTTATTCAAATGTAAAAAGCCAAGCTGATTGCATTCTCACTATCCTGTACGTGTCCTCGCTTTATCCTCTACCATCCTCCTCTTCTATGTCTCTCTTCTGTTCTGCTTTGGCTCCCATATCATAACCCCCCCCCAATACTTTTTCCCTCCCTCCCTCCTCACATTACGCTCAAGCTTTTCCTCTCGGTCTCCCTCCGTTCTCTCTCATTCATACACTGGCTTCATCTCTGCTGCATTAGTTATGCAGCTCTCTCTCACTCATCTGCCCGGCCACTGACCGGATAAACACCACTGCTTTGTAAGTAGTTCAGTTTTTCTTGTTGGTTTTGTTCACTAGAAACACTCTCCTCTTCATGTTCTCCAGGGCTTCAACAACTGTTGCTGTCTGCTAGGTATGGCAGAGGCTTGCTAGCATGCTGATGTGCTCAGAAACACAGATGGACAGGATGATCCACAGAGGAGGGTGAGCAAAGGGACAGATTAGATGAAGTAAAGCCAGGGAGAGAGTGTCATGAGCCAGAGTATGCATCATTACCATCTCCTGTCTTGAGTGTCAGGTTTTTGGAAAAAGAGAGTTCCTGCTGACGGGACACCCTCTAATTAAGCAGGAAGTGTGGCTTTGGACAAGCTGGGTCACATTTTAATGAGAGCTCTTTATACACTGGAATAGCTTCAGCCTTCTTAGTTCCACAATTCAGTACTTTGGAACAACAGTTGCAGTGTTTCATTGCTGTTCAGCTTTATTTATGTTTATTTAACCTTTACAAGAGTAAGATTAATGCTTTGCTTCTTTCTTTTTCCATCCTTATGAGTGTTGAATTTATCTAGGACCAACTTGTTTAGTTGTCTCTCTTGTAAAACAGATTTCTATTTTCAATGCCAATATACTGCTTGAAAACTAAGGTTTAACTCATTAATTACAAGACAGTATTATACTCAAGTAGAGAAATGACTGATGAAATAACAGTTTTCTCATTTGCTCAAAAGTGAAGAATAAAAGTACTTGCTCAGCAGTGTTTGGAGGAAAATCATCATGGTAATGCAGTTCGATTGGTTGCTAATCTGACACTATTTTAACTGTATGTGTTTAGTATAATCCCAGTCCTCCTCCACGTTCTAATCAGCTCCAAAAAGGAGGACACTTTGCTTGTGTTTGTGTCTTAGCTGATGTTACACAGCCTGACCAAAGTTATTCATCTGTGCAAAGTTATTGATGTCTGTCAGTAGATGATTTATATCTTTAAATGCATTTCAGTGAGGAATGGCTCTGCATTATTCAGTTGCCTAAGGTTAATGTTTTACCTGATGGGACTTTCTTATTATTCATTTCATAACATGAAAGCATCTTACCTTCACAAGATGGGACGTTACTGACAAAATCCTTTTGTCACAGGTAACATTGAAAAGAAAAGAGGCATCCAAAACATTCAAAGCTGAACCCAGTATACTGACGACATTAAATACCGGTCATATAAATACGGCGTGTGTCTCCAAAAGCCATATGAAACCATCAGTCACATCCCTTAATAATCAAAGTGTATTTTAAAAGTTGCTGAAATGTGCATTTATTCATACAATGTGTTATATTGCATGCACACAATATGAGATTAGTTTAGAGTGCGTGGCTAACGTTAGCAGTACTGGCACCAGCAGCCCTTCTTTCTTGCGTCCACACACCTACGCAGAAAGTAGTTACACATCTCTCCAGTCTTGAAGCTAAAACTAAAGCTGTCCAGAGCTCAAAGCCAGCCACAAGCCGGCAGCCTCGATATGAGCAAAGGTTTAACGATGGTATTGGCAGGTCACACTTAAAGGGGAAAAAAAACCCAGAAATTGGAATCAACCAAGAAAATTGCAATTGGTGCATCTCTGTCCCCCCCCTTTTGTAATTCCAAGGTGTTTGTTGCACCCTTAAAAAAAATTATCCAAGCACTCTTACAAGCTAAGGTGTTCATTGCCATAGTTCCATAACTGCTGTGGGAACAGCTTGATTGTATGGTACATTAGAAGTGCACATCAAACTGACCCAACTTGCTGGAGGCACTTCAGGAAGTGTAGGAGAAACTTTCTCAGGGGTGAATGGACAGTTGGAATGCCAAAGGTCTGCAGCCCTGTAATTGCTCCAAATTAGCAAGTTGGTGAAAGCAAAGTTTGAAGGAGGACATTCATTATATCATTATCATTGTATTGACTATATTGTCTACTCAATTTTTAAGTCATTTTATAAATAAAACTACAAGAGTAAAAGTAGAGTTGGGGGGGGGGTATTAAGATATTCTGGGTGACCCTTTTCTGAGTCTGCAGATTTCTGATACTTGGGTTGCATTGTGATAGTTGTGTGGTAAAACACTGCACATATTGTCAACTCTTAGGAATGATCTGTGCATGGACTGCTACAATATTGATGGCCGCAGAAATTAAAATTAGTTGCTTGGTGGTTGATGAGTCTCCCAGTTCTGAGGTCTTCTTGATATGTGCAAATACATAGCTTAAAAGTATTTAAAAACTCAGACAGAATGACTTTAGACAAAAAAGAGGGGAAAAAGGCGTAATTGAATTCTTAATTCCCACCAAAAGTCTTGTCTTGAGCCATCTTGAGCTGTGCTAGTGCTTTTCAGTGAGTGCTGGCCAAGAAGAAGGGGATTTCTTTGTGCTGTCTCAAATGCTGCTATGCTATGTAAGAAGACCAGATCAGAAGGCTTCAGCTGATGGCAGAAAATTACTCGTTATCTTCAGAAGAGCAGCTCAGCAGTATAATGGCCTCTAAACACTCAACCTTTATTCATAAAATCCACGTTTATCTTGAGAGATTCTTTTTTAGACAACTTTTGAAAAGGAGCCAGTCTGAAAAGATTATTGTGAAACAGGCATATTGAGAGTTCTAGAACTCCCTTCCTTCAAGCTGCAGTCTTGGTAAATATAGATTTTGTTAGTTATTCAGCATTTAACGGCATGCATCTTACTAAAAGGGACTGGACTTTACATGTAAACAAAAATTGTTCTGACAGGTTCAAACCAGTTGCTTTAATCATTTCACTGTTCCTTTATATTATAATAAAATTCTCAATACTCGAGACCATTCAAGCATGTCACTCAGGATGCAGGGATGGTTTTTATGGAAATATTGACAACATAAAGCAGAATGGCATAAAGAAATGGTAAAGGTGATTCAGGGGACCGCGCAGACCAGCACACCTACTGACTGCACATGACTGAAGCTGCTAGTAGGACTGATGGCGCGTGTTTAGTGTTAGTTGCAATTTCTCAGCCTGTGTGGCATCAACTCTGCCACTAAGCTCGGGATTTAAGTGGCGATTTGTCTGTGGTGTTCCACTGAGCCATGTTGTTGTGTAAAAGCTTCCTGTGCATCTTTGTACTTGACCACAGATGTATACTATATCGAACACACCACATTTCTAAAAACACAGGCCTTACATTTTAATACAGGCTTATGTTGCAGTGCCTTAAATTAAGTGGAGCATAACCATCAAACCTGGAGAGACAAATAGCAGTTTTGCGCTTTAGTGTTGTTGTTTTGGGATATTTTTGTAGCAGAATGAGTGCACTGGTTCAGAAGATCCTGCTGAAATTTGATTGAGCAAGACAGAAAAGTTGACAGTTGTCATCATTTTATGCAGAAAATGATTACCCCCTTACACCTTAATCCCAGTTTCAGGTTGGAACAATTTAAATGACTTGAGCAGTGTTTTTTTTATTCTTGTTGTTGTTGTTTTTTTAATCTTACTGCCATCATATTGTCCTGCAGATTTTTAGTGTTTCAAATGGGCCTCACTGCAGACATTGTTAGTGAGAGTGAGTCAGCAAACTAAGTTGGTTGTAGGCTCAAGAAGGTGAAGGTGATCAGGAGGTCAGGTGAAAAACACTGTGTTCTCTTCCAGATATATCCAAGTCTGATTAATTGAGAATCCTTTGACCTGTCAGCAAGTAATTTGTTGAAGCCTTTTTTCAGTGGTGACTCAAGGGAAGTTGAACAGCTTCTTGGATATAAAAACAAATATGGCAGTTTGAGTCATCAGAGCAGCTGAAAGTGTCAGTCCCCTACATAGATTGTAAATGCTGAATATACAGTACACTGCAAAAGTCTTGAGTTGCCCCTAATTTTCTTTCTAAAATTAGCTCACAAAGTAAGGAAATTTGTGTTTGGTCGACTTTTTTTATTTGTTGTAGCAAAGCTTCATGGCAGTAAGTCTTATACTGTTGGAAAGCCTATTTATTTCCCCTTAAATGGTGCCACATTTGTAAGGGAAATGTTTTTTTGAACTTCTGGTACCACAGGGACTGATAATCAGGTGCCTGATTTGGCAACTTTCTCCAGCTCACCCGTTTGTATTTCTCCCTTTGTTTTCTACACATGTATTGGTAGCTTTCTTTTTCTTTCTACCATTTTTTTTGTTGTTTTTTTTAACGTGTAACTTGCCTCTAACTCATCTGTCTGCACTGTAAAGTTGCAGAGTTTCCCACCTGGAATGTACAAACTTGATTGGCTGAGTGGTATCACGTGGGGTGACTTAACTCACATGCCATTGGTCTGTGCAGTTCTTCAGCCGCTAAACCACTGCCATAAAGACTATAAAAGCTGTGCTGGTTAAAATAGAAGCGCTCCATCAGGTTTTAAATCATAACCTTCTGTTTTGGCTGTAGGTCCGGGTCTTTATAGGACAGCTTCTGGGTCCAGACTGTGGGCCGCCTGTTAGTGACCTCTGATTTAGAGTAATGTTATGTTCTGTGATGAGTCTAAATTCTGCCTACAGCAGTTCTACTGTTCTCTGAAGCCTCATCAGAAATGGTCTCAGTGGAAGGGTGGCTGTCAAGAAGTCATCCTTCAGGAAGGGAAATGGGGGGGAAAGGCTGAGGTATGCCAAATTACACAAGACATGTACATGAAGTAGTGGAGTAATAAATCTAAATGGGAAATTTTTGGTTCAAATTGTCAGTGTCTACAGCCATCTGTCAAACACGGTGGAGGCTCGGTCATAGTTTAAGGTTGCATTTCAGCCAATGCTGTTATCGTCAGACTTTGATCCATTATGCAGTACCATCTGGAAAGCACCTGATTAGCAACAGCTTAATTTTTCAGCATGACAATGATCCCAAAATGGATAGAAAAACACTATCAGTTAAGGATTGGTGTCCCCAGAGCCCGAACCTCAACATCATTAAAGCAGTGTGGGATCATCTTGGATGAGAATGGAGCCAAAGGCAGCCAGTATACAAAGAAGAGCTTTGAAATGTCCTTTAAAAAGACTGGAGAATTAGTCCGGAAGACTACTTAGAGAAATTACAAGAAGCTTGTAATTTCTTCAGTATTTGGAGTGAAAACATTTATTCTTCAGGCTGTGCTTAAGAATAAAGGTGGTCATACTGAATACTGACTTCCAAGCTTGTCAGAATGCCACAAACTCTGTTGTATATACTGGATTTCCATGCATGTTTGCACATTGCAATAAATCGCTGCATCCATTTCCCATTTTCATAAAAAAAATTATAAAGAAATGATGGGTGTCTCAAGATTTCTGCACAGTACTGTACCTGTCAAAGCAATAATCAGTATGTCAGTTTCCAGCCAAAGTCTTTCTAACAGCAAGCCTCACCATTATGCAGTCATCTTTAAGCACATCCAGGCACTCATTTGGGCAGTTATTTTGACTCTAGATGAACTTTTTTCAGTGATCACCATGACATAAAAACAATCTACCTGAAAGGTTTACTGACTTTGCCTCAGCTGTGTCGGGCTAAAGGGTTACTCAGTCAGTTAAACTAAGTTTTTACAGCCAAAAATCCAGTTTTTATAGTGTAAAAACATCGACACATGGTCATGTTGTCCCTGTACATGTAACCCTCAGAGGAGACAAACCAATAATATGCTAGAGCTGCGAGTCCTCTGGAAGGGAATTTACAGGTAACAGGTGGACTACTGGGACCAGCTGTTGTTTATGAGGGAGGGATTTTGGTCAGCTGAGTTCACAGAGGCAGGTGCAGGTTCAATGGCACCTGCAAACACCACAGATTGATTGAAATGTGCAAAATAGTGGTCCATTGACAACTTAGTATGGTTGTAAAAGGGTTGTTTTGTTGTTGTTTGGGTTTTTTGTTGTTGTTGCTTTTAGCTTATACTAAGCTGTCTGTCAACTTTTTGCTGAATTCGGTGCTACTCTGACATTTATATTTAAAATCTTCTGAAACTTGGCACAAACACTGTTTGGGTAAGACTGTACAGAATAGGGGAGACAGATCTTTGACTTTTTAGATTTATTTTTTTGAAGTTTTTCAGAAATACTGCACATTGGTGTTTGCCTTTAATCTGTACTCTTCCCTTATTCCTAGGCTGACTCTTTTGAATTTTGGGGTTAGTATTCAGTGTACAAAACTCTAGAAAATGCTCGAGACAATTTTTTTTCTTTTAAATTTGTTTTAATTTTTTACACATTTTTTGAAAATCTGAAGATCAACAGTCCACTCATGTTTAACAATAACTTCTTCCTTATTTATTGGCTGAACTTTTTGAAACTTGCTACAACTACTCTTTGGGCAAATCTATACAAAATGCTGCAGCTGATTTTTGAGAAATACTGTAGATTCATATGTAACTTCAATCGCTAACCCTCCCTCATTTTGTTGGCCAATTCTTCTGAAACTTTGTGCAAGTAAAACATTTGACAGCAGAACACTGTAGGTCAACAGCTCCCTTGTTTTTAATCCCGCTTATAACAGTCAGGAAGGAACAGAAAATATGAATAGAAACAGGAGTTATTTAGTAATGGCACTTATGTTGCACATATTTCTTAGGTCAACTGTTGGTGAGTTTATGTCTAGGGCAGATCCCAGATATATAGCTTTGACAGTGTGTGCAGGAGCCCAGTGGTAGGTAAGAACAAGTGTCTTTCTACTCTGTTTAAATAAAAATACAAACTAAAGGTGCTTAAGGTGTATACCTCAGCTCAGACTTCAGCTTTAGAAATGCTCTTACTGAACTTTCTTTTTTATGTGATTCTCTTCAGCTGTTTGAGATCCAGACATGACATAAATAATTTGCTAGTAGCTGAGAAAATGCAAGGGATTGACTGAAAGTTGAATCCCCTCAAATTCCATCTGTTTTGGGTTTTTCCTTTTGGTTATTTTACTTACCAGACTAATTGCAGTCATCTGGTTTATCTCCAGTAATGCAGTCATTACTGGAGACACAGCCACACAAGGGAGCAAAAGACCACAAAAGTAGTAAACAAGCATGCAATTTGACCAGTGTGACCCAGACTTTGTTTTTAAAAACACTAGAAATTAGTGTGCTGGATTATTTAATTTGGCATCCCAACTCTGGTAATGGGCAGAAAAATGTGAACCACATTTCAGCTCCCAGACCTATGCAACAGTTTGAGTATACCAAAGTTTGCCAGTACCTTTTGCTGTACAGGGCCTCGTCATGGCACTTATACTGAAATTTCTGCAGTTTTGGTGCTGGGAAATGTGTTAAAACATCCCAGCCCAAGCTACCGTGAACTCGAAGGAAGCTGGCTCACAATGGTACACTTCTGATACCAAACTGCATTTATTCGTATGTGCTTTTCTATATCAGCAGTCTTTTCACAACATAACTTCTGAGGATATTTTCTCCATCTTCTCTCCACATTCTCATTTTGACAGATTTTTTTTTTCCATTCTAAAGTGAATAAATGGGGGGTGGGAAGAAAAACCAAGGCCCCGGAGATGACTGCTGTTATTTTTATCCCCCTGAAGAGACACATTGTCCTCAGATGCATTGCTGCGGAGTGGTTTATTGTGATTGAATTCTTAATATTGCAGGATGGCTTTGCATTATTTTCTTAAATTTTCCTTAGTCGCATAGCAACAATAATAGAGCCACATATATTGTGCCCAATAGAACACCTTGAATAAATCAGTAAAAATGGGGATAGAATTTACAAAAGAACCGATCACTTTTGATTTAAGGTGCATAGAGAAGGGGAAAGTATGAACAAGATAAATTCCTTCAGCACAGTATATAACAGGTTTATTGAGAACAGGGGAAAAAGTGATTATACGGTTTCCATATTTTGATGAACTTGTACGTGCATGTTTAAGTGCTCATGAAGTCAAGATGCATGTATCTTCATTTAATGCCCACAGCATGTTTATTTATTTATTTTGTTTACCCAAAAGATTAATTAAAAAGTATTTATACTACTGTCGGATGAGAAAAAAAAGATTGATGCTAAGAAGAAGTCCTCAGGGCTTGTTGCAACTCAAATGAGTTATCATCAAGTTGGCTTCATTTGTTTAATAAATGGGGGTCTATGGCTTTTGGATGACTTTGCCTGGGTGATCAAGTGTACCAGTAAATCTGATATCTGCTCTGTAATGCTGTGCCAGAACAATGACTTGCTCTGAGAATGAGCTACAGTGTTCAGAGATCTGCTTTAGGCAAAATAACAAAATGCTCTCTCCCCTTCTCTTCCTCCATCTTTGTTTGACTTTGTTTTCCCTTCTTGTGGCCCTCCCTCTTTATTCCCTTTCTCACACTGTCATGCATTTTGTTTATCTTGTCTTTCTCTGCCTTCTGTTTCTCTGTCATCTGCAGGTTCCAGCAGTAGCTGCTCTCTGCTTCACCAACTGGGACTCCATGGCCGGCAGTGCTGCTGCTTGATTCATTGCACTGTGAGTTTATTTCTGGTTTGTCTGGGTACGCCTGCGTGTCTTTGGTCTGTTTGTCTATCTGCGTTTTTCTTGTGCACTTTTCTTGGTTGTTGGGTGAGCCCATACAGAATATATACATTAACTCATCAAAGCTTTGGCAGTGTTTGCCTCTCCAGCGTTTTATTTGTGGTACTGTTTTGTCACTTCTTAAAGTCGATAGCAAAGGAGTCTTGTTCCTCCCCATGGACCCAAGTCTTGCTGTGATTAGTCTCTTATTTTTTTGTCTGTCTTTCATTATTTTGCTATTTCTGTTCTCTGTGCTGCTTTTATACTGAAGTACTGTCTTTCTTCAAAGCAAAAACTGTATACATGAAGCCAGTGTTCACAACTTGATGACTTACGGATTTGCTACAGATCCAAGCGTTGCAGTTTACTTATTATAAGACTGCTCTATCCATATGCCTTTGTGCATAATGACCTGAATAACTGAAGCAGCAGATGAGATCTGCTGCACTTAATGCATGCTGTGGAATATTAGATTATTAGTATTGTGTATGGGAGTGAATTGAAGGCATATAGATCCCTACTGGGCGTGGTCAAAGATGCAAATACTGCACTTATCACCTCCCCCCCCATGCCCAGTGAGTTCTTAAAATGTAGCCTTCACCTCCTCTGTCTATATGAATTCTGTGGCAGTATTTTTATGTTCTGATAGACCCATAATAGACATGTGATATCTCCCACGTCAGTGAAA
>JAMQGT020005183.1:0-12575 GCA_024447675.2 Pterophyllum scalare
AAGCGGAACAATTGGGTTTTTTGTCCTGGTTGTGAAATGCTGAACCAGTGTGTGTGGGAGATGGCCCTAGCCGCATGTGTTTTGTGGACTTGAAGAAGGCATTTAACTATGTGCCTTGGGGTATCCTGTGGGGGGGGTGCTGCGGGTGTATGGGGTGTCTGGCATGTTGTTATGGGCCATTCAGTCCGTTGTCCAACTGCAGTGAGTTGGACTCATTTCAGGTGGATGTCGGACTCCGCCAGGGCTGCCCTTTGTCATTGATTCTGCTCATAACTTTTATGGACAGAATTTCAAGGCATAGTCAAGTGGTGGAACGCTTCTACCTTTGTGTGTGAGAATCCCATCTTTGCTTTTTGCAGATGATGTGGTCCTGTTGGCTTCATCACCACCTGATGACTGCACTGAAGCTGTTCGCAGCTGAGTGTGAAGTGGCAGGTATGAGAATTAGCACCTCTACATGTAAGTCTGAGGCCATGGTCTTAAGTTGGAAAAGGGTGGAGTGCCCCAGTTTGGGGCAGGGATGAGTTACTGCCCCAAGTGGAAGAGTTTAAGTATCTCTGGGTCTTGTTCATGAGTGAGGGAAGAGGTGAGTGGGAGATTAACAGGTGGATTAGGGCTGCGGCTGCAGTGATGCAGATGCTGCACCAGTCCATTGTGGTGAAGAGAGATCTGAGTTTAAAAGGGAAGATGTCAACCTACAGATCAACTGCATCCCAGTGCCAAGCACTTCAGGGGCACTGAATTGTAGGCTTTCTTATAACCAGTCCAGGCACTGCTCTACCTGATGTTAGAGTCCTAGTATACTGCTCTATCAACCAGTAGCTGGTGTTTTGACCCTCTGGTGTTGTTTCTAATGCCCCTCTGTGTTGTACTCATGTAATGACTCATGTGCCTACTCAGCTGGGTTGTTATGATACCCAAGAGGAGCCTCCTCCTTGTGGAGAGGAAGGTAATTGGTATCTTTCATGATCAGGATTGTTTTACCCTGTGTTTACCAGTCTGGGTGAGATTCTGCTGTTAGCAGCCCACTTATTTGTGTTGCCAGGTGTTCATGGAGTGCTGTTAGCTTCTTCAGGTGATAGGTGTGAATTATGTCAGGTCCTGGTGATGTCCATCTCTTCATGCCTGAGACTCATTGATGGAGACCTCCTGTTGTGATCTTGACTAGTGCTCGTAGGTTGTACCCCTGGTTATGTGGCTGCCTTGAGTGTTCTTGAATCTGGCCACACTGGTCATCCTCAGTTCAGTAAATGCATCTATTGTAGCAGGCTTGGCATCATCTAGTTCCATTACACTGAGCTTTTCTACCAGGGTTGGTTTGTTATAGCTCAATATAGGCTGATATTTACTCTCCCTTTAACTCTTGGGGATATATATATATGAATTCCCAGTCTCCTAAATGCCCCTTTAAATTCACCAGCAAGTCTCAAATTTTGTCTACATAAGTTTGCATGAGAGATAATTAAACATTTGTTGGATATGCAATGTTATGTAATTCTTATTAGCGTTGGAATGTGTTCTGGCGCTGATTAAAGACTTAAAGATTTTGTCCACCAACCTTTTTTTGGTGAGTAACAGACAAAGACCAGTCACTAAAACTACATGCAAATAAAATCACACTGTCCCCATTGGACATGCGTACCTCATAACATCAACACTACACGAAAAACTAGCATTTGTCGCTTCTGGAAGTGAGGTCAAACAACAGTAGTCCCTAAGTTAGATGAAAAAGTGAATAACTAATCAAAATCTGAAAACACAATAGCCAACCAACAGCCAGCACAGTTTGATGAGTCAGAAAAGAAAAAGAAATAAACCCACTGTACTGTAGATCATAGACATCTGCCTTCTCTGTATGAGCAGAAAAGTAGATGACTCACTTCTACATAGCAGTAGCACAGCATGCTATAAATTTGTAGATACTGCAGATCATAAATGAACTGATGTATTTTTCAAAGTACATTTCTTTTTTTTCTTCTTTTTTTTCTTTTTTTAAAGTACATTTCTTGTGATACCTTCCATATGGACAGTTTTGGGGCAATGAAGTCGTGCTGAGAGATGGAAGATAAATTGATCTCCTTTTTCTTGACACTTTCCATGGGAACATATTTACTGAATCTGAGTGTTAGTCATTTAAGCGTCTTTCCTCTGTCTATCAGCTTTAAGTACCCATTTAAAGCTGTTATCAAACAGCTACAAAAGCAGCAACCACATTTTGATTGTGGTCCTTGTGTGGTACCTTTTGTGCGGTGTGAGCAGAATCCTACTGCTATTATATTAAAACCCTGAATCAAATCATTTTTAGATGAGGCAAAGTTGGCTGATATAATAAATATAATTAGAGATTAATGATTAAACCTGTATTATGTGCTCAGTGATTCTGAAATTAAAAGTGTGAGATACAGAGACAACATCAAAACACGATTTGTTTCTCTCTGAGGACAAAAGCTCTTTTTTTTTTTAAAAAAAAAGAAAGATATATTTCATCATCTGTTTTTTACATTCTTACATTATAATCTCTAATTCTCTAATTCCTCAGTAAGTCTTGTATTCCTTTGACTTTCTATTGTGCCCCCAGGTCAGCTGCTGTTACCTGCTGGTCTCCAGGTCTTTGGATGAAGGCAGTCAATGGAGGAAACGGAGTGTGTCAACAGCAAGTGTTGACATTTGGCTTTCGAGATAAACCTCACAGGGATCAAACAAAGACTGGCTCCTTTGACTGGAGAAAGGAGTGTGTGTTTGTGTGCACACACATGTTTGTGTAAAGATGTTTCAGTGTTGCAAGATTTCTGCTGACAACCTGAAGTCGAAGGACGCTGATAATTGTCTGAGGGCTTTGGTTATCTCCATGTCAAAAGGCTGAGTGAACTTAAAAGTGAGATGAGGTGCACACACATGCAAACGCATTTTAATTATTCATAGTTTTACAAAAAAGAGAGAGAGAGAGAGAGAGAGAGATAAACATAAAACAGTAAAGACGTGAGAATTTATTTCTGACATAACTGGCATCTATGTGCTCAAATATGACATACCATAGAAACACACACTGTAATAAGTGTGCAGATCTGAAAGAATTTTTGTCTCATTCACCCGAAAATGAGAAAAATGTGAAGATCATAGGGAGGTTAATTTCTGGACGACACTCAAAAGGAGGAAGAATTTTCCAGTGGTTGAATAAAGAATGGCCAACATTATTTCTCCCCTACAGAAAAGCTGCAGAGATAATAAACATCTCTGGAGACCAGCTTTAGGATAGATACACATCAATATGCTCTTTGCTACAGGGAATGCACTCTAACAAGCTATTCACATGATTCCAGGATGTCTTTCAATTTTCATCTCAAAAGAGCTTCACAGATCATTCATTCTACCTGTATAATTTCTGGTTTTATCCCAGTTCAAATCAATCTATTGGTTTAAATGCCCCTAACCAGAAATGTTTGTCCCCTTCCCGCTAAAAATAAAGCAGGAGACCTATCATAAATAAATAAAAATACAGTACAGCTGTACATCTTTGTATCAGAATCAGACTCCAACTATGGAGTGTGGCTTTTCATACACAATACACAATGTTCTTAATGCAATGGCAGTTAATTTTTCACACATGTACTGTCGGAGGATGCTAACAAAGCAGGCAATTGATGTTGAGTTGCACTATAGCCCAAAGGAGGACATAAAAACACAGCAAGCCAAACCCAGTAGTTGTTTATTGGTTTTAAATTGGCCTTAAAATTTCGAGAATTTCTGATGGGTGTTTAGACATAGCTGTGGTCTGTGGGCATACATTCAAAACTAGCGGTAATGCTAGCCATACCCTACCTTAAATGGTTGCACAAACATATAGGCATTTTCCTATTGTTTTCACATAGGAAATAAAAATTCAGTCTACTGTTTCTCTAAGCGCATGGATATTTGTATATTCACTCTTCCAGCCAGCAGAAGAAAATTCTTAGTGGAGCTTTGTAAAATTAGTGCAAGCAGCAGGGGCAGAAGTTCAATATGAGGCTAAATGTCCGGCCAACATCCCTAACATAAGGGAGGAGAAGGTGGGCAAGGAGTTTATTGTAAGGGAAGATGAGAAAGAAGAGGAAGTGAGGAAGCAGAGAGGAGTTAAAAATCACTGATTCAGAGTTTGAGTCAAACTCACTTTAAACACACATTAAAAATGCCACATAAAATGCAGATCTGAGTAAGCAAAACCCTGGATTATGTTAAATGTTGTTTTTAAGTCACTATCTTTGTATACTTTAGATACGTCATGATTATTTAAAATGCATTAAATTTGGTAAAGGTTGATCTTGATTATTAAGGGCTGTAGTTAATGAATATGTAAGTTTGATGTGATATGAACCGCAATATTCTACATAAAAGCCAGATATGCTACAAGCCTTCACCTATTAAGGCCACACTATATTCTGTAGTGGCTCTAATTCTGCCACTGAATGTGAATCTTTTTGTATTCATTTAAATAAATGGGTTGCAAATGAAAAGAAAAAGCTTAATAATTGACATAAATGCTTCCGCATACAATACAAGGCAACCATCCAGTTTCCTAAGCCCTTATCCGGCTGAGCTTGCAGAGGAGCTGGAGACTATACTGAGTGTTAGGTGAGAGACAGGCTACACTGTGGTGAAAACATAATTTATGTCAATGATATGTCTATTAGAGTAACCTGATCTGAACAAAGGATTTGAATATGTAAGATTCTGGACTATACATTAAATTTCACCACCCCCATTAAGACAGCAATCTTCATCGATCCATTGGTGGCCCAACACTTTACAGAGACATTGAATTTGTTTATGTTGTCACTCTTCTGTATATTACACAAGACAGGCACGGAAATCCAGCAAATTACCTCATAACACTGGCAAATAACCATGCAAAAAATTATTGCTGTCATTTCCTGACTCTAATACACAGAGACTTGCTGGTTGCACTCTACCTATTAAAAAGGAAATAATAATGAGTTAAATTACTATTCAGATAATCTGAGTGCACTGTACAGTGAACATGCATCATTTACCCTATTTTCTGATTTGTAACTATTGAGTACATAGTTACAAATCAGATATATAGTAATAGTCACAGAATAACATAGGCAAGTCTGCTTCAAACCCAGGAGAATTAAATTGATGGCATGCTGTCTTTTTGTGTTAGTTTCACTTACTGAATATTATCCAGAAGAGAAACTGTAGCCCACTTATTACTCATAACTGAAGATGACTGAAGAACATTAGCCACAAAGAAATTGGGTTTATGTTGATAAAAATACTTTTGTCATGGGACATGCATCAGTTAGATTACTGACAACAGACTACAGCAGATGAGTGCAGGAGGGCACAAGACAGTTAAGGTAGCCGATGTTATGATATGGAAGATGATAAAGAGTTCAAATAGGGAATGTGAGAAAGTGTGCATGCGTGTGCATGCGTGTGCGCGCATGCACACACAAACACACACACACACACACACACACAACATAACATAACATTATGTCCAGAGAATGTCTAGGAATGCTGTGGTAACTATGACTCATACAGCCTAGCCACTTCTCCCCAAACACACACATATGTCACATACGTCCACACGTCCAAGATAATAGTTAATCTGGTGTCTTGTTGGTTATTCTCCAAGCTCTTCTTTGGAAACAGATGTATAATTGTTATGTCCACTGACAGACTGCTCCAACTTTAACTGACCACTGACTTGTTTCTTTAATGTGGGCCACTACTGTGGAACAGACGGCAGATTAATTTGTACATGAGCTTTAGGTTAATATTGGAAACTGTGGACATTCACAATACAAATTCCAGGCACAATAGTCAGTCTGGGGTTATGTCCTCCTGTATAAGAAATGCATGCTGAGACCTGAGAGAGGTGTGACACTTTTCATAATCTGTGTCCTGGCACTCTCAGTACTGAGCATACACATATTTACATGTGTGCACTGACCCTACAAAAACACTTGCATAAACACATTCATCTCCTGTTTTGTGCTTGTCAGTTTTTTGTTTTGTTCTTTTATGTTGGTCTATCTCTAGTGCTGTTAACACACATGCATATGGTCACACACATTAAAAAAAACACATGCACACACACACAGCGTCTGCTGGATCCATTAGCAGGTCATGCAACAGTCATTGTTCATTGCTTCCTATAGGCTTCTATTTTCTAGAGCCAACAGGACGAACAGCAGTCCAGGCACATGGTTATGTCGAGACAAAATAAACAAAGCATTATCAAATAGTTTATTTTGTTGCAAAGCAAATATAGCACTGACAATATATGTGTTATCAGTGTAACTATGTATATATTTGATTTATTCTGTTATTCAAACATGCACTAATAACTTAAGAAACTATATCAAACCTTTGTGGTTTCTTATCTATCTGGTTGTATTACAGCTACTGCAATTAGCATCTTCAGGTAAAATTCCAAGATGAGGAACTGTAGCAGCATGTGAGTGCCAAAAACAGCTGCAGAGGGAACATCTGTTCATAGCATTGTTCTCCTTAGACAGTTCCTATCATGCATGATTAAGTTTTAAAGTTTGGGCTTTCTCTAAACTGTGGATGTCTAACCAGGACACAACTGAGAAAATCAGAGGAAACCTGTTGTTAATGAATATGATGACTTCCATCATATATTCATTCAAGGAAACCCAGTCAAGATTCTAAAAATAATTACACAGGACCAAAAGTTTTATGTGGCTTCTCACCCATATGACAGTTTTGTCATTGTGCATTGGACATTCAAAATCACTTTAATCAGCCTGAAATTACCAGCTGGGGAAATATTAGTCTATGATTTAAATAGCTATTGCTATAACAACTTGCCAGCTGTGTTCCCATGAAAATGAGCAGAGATTTTGCATTACTATAAATTATATCCCATTAAATCCCCATATGCATGTGTTTGACTTATGCGTTACATATGCAGTTTTAAACTTGCTGTTCTTAGTCACCGTTGGTAATGGTACCACTGGACATCACTCAAAGAAGGAATGCAAATTGCTGTTCAGTGAGAAAATCCCTTTGCTTGTTAGTCATTGACATACTCAGTGTGTGACAAAGCATAACATGTGACAACTGCTTCACTTTAATCCAAAAGGTTTCAGTAAGCATCATGGAAGAGAAAGCACTTCCGTAAGTCAAGGAGCAGCCGGGTGAGACAGAATGGTTACAGACAGGAGAAAATGACACCAAATTACCACCATATATAATAGAATATTAAAGAAGCAAAGAGTATTAATATATACTGTATATAAAATAATCGCTAGCTGGATTTTTTCATCATTCAGATGTACTTTATTATTTGAATATAAAAAGGAAAAAAAATCCACTTACTAGGTCAGTTTTAGCCACAAGGTGAATGTGCGGTCATTCATGACAGAGTTGCATTTACACATGCAAACACACACCTCACAATAAACTCGTCTCTGTTCATACTGCTCTTTACCTTTGTGAATCCTGGGATATTGTGTGGGTTGTTGACTTTTTTAAAAATTCTTCTACCTGACACAGACAGACACACACACACACACACACACACACACACACACACACACACACACACACACACACACACACTACCGTTGAGTCAGGGGTCAGTGTGCGGTTGGCTGTAACAGTCTGAACAGTGAAAAAGAAAAAGTGGATGAGATGGACTGCTCTTACTCAACCTCCCTGTAGCATATGGCAGACACATACGCACACGCACGCACGCGCGCGCGCGCGCACACACACACACACGCACACAAATACTAGTAGCTGGTTGACTGGCGTCTATGGTTGTGGAGCGGTCAGTTGTGACAGACACATAGTATTCCCTCTGGATGACCCTTTACCATTAACACAAATACACAAATATACACACACACACATGCACAGACCCATGCCCAATGGACCATTCCTCTACAGACCTGCCGTACTATTCAGCACTGCACTAATGACACAGAACACCTTACAGGCCATCAAAGAAATACACACCTCCCTCTCTCCTAAGTTGCATAGCATTAAGATGTCCAATCAATTTAAATTTACATTTTGCACATTAGGCAAAAAGTCTCAGCCAGTTCAGTCAATGAAATCAAATGTTGATTTATGTATGGACGGCAGTATTCTGCTTTGATTTTGCATTTTGCGATATGTTTAAAATAAATTTTGCCATATGTGCATGAAGTATCGAGATAAAATTTCCCTTTAAACCAAGAAACACTTGAAAACATTTTTTTTAGCAAACCTGCAGCCAGAGAGTGCATGTACAGAAGAAATTCTAGCTCAGCTATATAATTAGTATAAATAATTGAGAATGCCATATTAAAAAGACAGTCATCACCAAGACAAATCCTACACATTTTTGTCCTTGTGAACATTTCTGATCTTATCTCATCGCTGCCAGGTTTGTAAAGTTTACACCTCAGTGTGTTGCTATTCAATTAGGGAAACTATTGTGCTGGGTCTTTAAGGATAATGGCTAATAAAGCTTAATTGTAGCACAGAGGCTCATAAAACCCAGTAAGTAAAGATACTGATGGCGCTGCTTTATGGGTTAGCCAAGTTGAGAGGAATGGGCATTGTTCTCCCATGATAAAGTCCTGCACTAGTCTAGTGAGTGTATATTTACTTACCTCCCTGTGATGGTATAATTTTTGGTGACATGTTTCTCCGTGTGTTTGCTTACCTCTAAGTGACAGGCAAAAGTGGGTGATGTGCGGGTCACTTGTTAATTATGGCAGCTTTTGTGTCTCTCTGTTGCTATGTGCACTAAGACTTAATGGTTAGGATCTCTGTATTTACTCTCCATTAACTGCAACATAATGTTTGGTCATGGAGAAACATTATCTATAGCCAGTTCCTGTCTCTGACTGAAGGAATTTCATCCTGCAATTCTTTCTTTCTTTCTTTCTTTCTTTCTTTCTTTCTTTCTTTCTTTCTTTCTTTCTTTCTTTCTTTCTTTCTTTCTTTCTTTCTTTCTTTCTTTCTTTCAATTAAATCCATGTGAGGATAGTGTGAGAGGAAGACAGGTGCTGTATTTTAAATAACCAAATGTGGTGGATTTTTTTTATTTGTGCAGAAGAAAAGGTTCTTTATTCCAAGTGTAATTTTACTCTACAATAATAGTTAAAATTTTGAAGTAATGAAATCCAATTTTGCTTTGTTCCCCCTTCTTTACAGCTAGTTGTGAGAGTACTCATTAGTTCAAATTATTTCTTGTTATCGACTTCCAAAAACTCAACTAGGAAGGGATCTGTAGGAGAATGCAGCAGAAGAAAACATCATATGAACAGAAAGTCAATGGCCCATATAGAAACACACATTTACACTGAAATACATTCAGATGTATAGAGCTCATGTTTATATTTTGAGGAACAAATATCTGATTTTCATGGCGGAATGTAGATTGTTTACTTTTTAGAGCATTGTTACGTGTCTGTATGGGCATTTTTTGGAAGAAAAGATTATGCCTCTTCCCAGTACTGGACACTTGAAGTGAACCACAAGATGATGTTACAAAATATGAGGCGCTCTCCCTTTCCTGTAGCCTCTCAACAACTCAGCAAACACAGCTGAAATGGACTGGATGAACCAGTGTCACGAGCTGCCTGCTCACACACCTCAAACCAAAACCAACATGGCTTCTCATTTCCAAATTTGTTTTATATTCTGAAAATCCATTTCATCTGTCCATTTTCTTAAACACTTATCCCTTTTAAGGTCACAGGGTGGCTGGAGCCCATTCCAGCTGTCAGAGGGCAAAAGGTGGGACACACCCCAGATAGGCTGCCAGGCTATTCAAAGGCCAACACAGACAGACCACCATTCACACTCATATTCACACCTATGGGCAATATAGAATCACCAGTTTATGGAACTGCATGTCTTTGGACTGTGGGAGGAAGCTAGACTACCTGGAGAGAATCCATAAAAGTACAGGGAAAACATGCACACTCCACACGGAAAGGCCCCAGCCGGCTGGAATTCAAACTCATAACTTTCTTTCTGTGAAGCAAAACATTTTTAACAATATTGGTTAAAAGTTCTGAAGTAAATGAAATATAAATCTATTTTATTATTTTTGCCTTACAGCCTGTGGTGAGATCACAGAAATCAAAATTATTTAATGTCACTTCAAAGTATTTCTATTTATCTACATTCAAAAACTCAATTAGCAAATTGAGTGTGATCTCAAAAAGAATTATGGTTACCACTGTAATTAAATTTGCAAAGGATGAACACAGGATTGATTGGCTCCACAGACTGATTAGTGAACAGATGCATTAGATTATGATGTATTTGGAGTTTTTACACTAAAGAAGTCACAAATATTGAGTGATTTGTCACAAAAAACAAAAACAAGAAACTGTTTAGTTTAAAGTAAACACCCTATCAACAGAACACCAGTGGCCAATATAGGAATCCACATTTACACTGAAATACATGCAACTGCAAAATAATCACGTTTGTATGTTGAGGCACAAAGTCACATAGGATCGTGTCTGTTCCCTGACTGACAGTGTTGTTCCTTTCCTGCAGCCTTTCAGCAACTTCGCAGACACTCATCTGCATGAGATTGGATGAACCTACAGTATGTCACGGGCTGTCTGCTTGCAGATTTCAAATAAAAAGCAACATGGATTCTCATTTGTAAATTTCTCGTATGTTATAAAAATAGTATAACAAAACATGTCTCTCAAAATCTCTTTGAATATCTTCATTTAAAATCAGCATGGCTTAGTTTAAAAGCTTTTCTTAATTTTTCAGACAGGCCAAATCACCTGGGATGCCCCTTATTTGCACAGTCTCAAAATAAGGAGCTTGACAACCATTGTTTGAAACAAAATACAATGGTGATGAAATGCATTGCACAGATGGTAAAATAGAGAATGAATGAGCAACCTGGTAATAACAGATCCTGTCGACTCATACCATCAAGGGCCCTCACCATTCTTTCTTTCTTTTTTTTTTCCTCCTAGTGATTTTGCAGCAAAAGCATAAGAAATTCAACAGAAGGAAAATGTGTTTATTTAAATGAATAAGCATGTACATAAGTTAGGGAGGCAAGGTTGAAATGGTTTGGACGTGTGCAGAGGAGGGACAATGGCTATACTAAACAAAGGATGTTGAATATGGAGCTGCCACAGGGGAGGAAAAGACGAAGACCACAGAGAAGATTTGTGGATGCAGTGAAGGTGAGCATGCAGAGGGTTGGTGTGACAGAAAAGGATGCTGCAGATAGTGTGAGATGAAGGCAGATGATCTGCTGTAGCAACCCTTAAAAGGAGCAGAGGATGGAAGAAGAAGATATACAAAATCGAAATAAATAAATAAATAAAAATATTGGTACTGCTGAAGAACTATCAGTCATTTAAATAATAAGCTATCACAACCATAATGCCTGTCTGGACTGAATTTCCTGATTTAAAGATGTTACATGAAATGTATAATTTTCCCCATAGTTCTGCTTTCTGGTCTGGCAGAAGTTGATTTCAGCAACAGAAGAAGCTGCTGTAGTGTAAAGATCACCAATACATTCCTTGTTATTCTACAGTCCTGATTAACAACAGTGCCATATTGTGTTTAATCATCTGATCCAAGACCTCACCTGCTTACTCACGATTTAAAAACCATAAAGTGAAAGGCCGGACATGAGAAAGTGCGTAACATTCCTCACTGAAACCAAAGCAATCATTTTGCAGTCTTAGTTGACATGAGGAATGGGAGAAAGGAGGTTGGCCAGCGAGTTTTCTGACAGAAGTTTGGACAGAGAAGGAGAGTTGAGTTCATGTTAGCTGGATAGGATCCGCTTCAGCAATGAATTTGCTGCAGTGAGCCAATTGGTGAGGCAGCTTTTGGGCCCTGTTTGTCAGCTGATTAGCCAGTTCAGCCACTGGGATTACATTCATACAGTGGACTGGGCTGTCAGATGGGGAAGAGATACTCATTTCACCATGAGTATAGGTGCTTATGTTTCAGATCTGTCTAGTGACTGGCTCATGACTTGGTTTGCTAACATCTTTGTCTTAGTGGCAATGAGAGCTAAAACGCTAAAACAAACTGAAGGTAGCCGGTTTCAGAGAACAGATGAGTAAGCTTTTATCTATTTCCAGTTCTGCAGAATCAGATTTGTGTGCTTCGGAGAGATGGAAAGAGAGGAAGCATGGTAGTGCATTTGATGCATATCCTTTGTGAGCATATATATGTAGAATACTGTGCAGAGTGTGCATCTGTGTGCTCTGTGTTATGGACCACCCATAGGCCTCAAGTGTCTGGCTGCAGGCTTTGGACCTTGATGACTTATAGTGCCGGTACCAAGGTGGTTTTGTGGCAAGTTGGGGGAATGGAGTGGGGTTGGGTTTGTTACACCTGTGAGCTCTGTCATTGCAAACCTCAAGCTAGTTCCCTGATTTTGGGCAGTAGATGTGCTGGCCAGGGTGTAAATGACTCCCAGCTTTCCCCCCTGTAGGCTCAAAGGGGAAATCTCACACATATGGTTCATATACTCGTTTGTTTAAAAATGAAGAAACTTCAAGAAAGGAGAGCAATACGTACTGAGTCAGTAGACCACATAA
>JAMQGT020005185.1:0-14637 GCA_024447675.2 Pterophyllum scalare
CTTGCTCGTGTAAACACGACTCCAGCATCATATTGTGACCTCACCCCACTCATCTACCACCCCACACATATATACACAGCCACTTACCACTTAGAATCTACTGCTCTCGCAACACCACCACACATACCCACACACAGAAGCCACACTACTACCACTTTGGTGTTTCTGCAACCAAAAGCCATTTCTGAGGAGTTTCCCTGAGTACTTGAGCGGGAAAACACATTAAAGTTTAACTCGTTGAGAAATAAGGAAGGAGGAAGGGAATAAAGGGGACAGCATTGTCGCACACGGTATTCTTCCCTCAGTACCCTCTCCATCTCTGTGGTTCACTTTTCTTATTCCTTGCTAAATAGGAATGTTGAAGAATGCACAGGGGCTAAGAGAGGTGTTGATCAGGTATTGGGAAGAATATTGATATTGAGTAATATGTTTGTCACACTATGATGCATTATTTTCTTCTATATTTTACATAACCAAGTATTTCATCACTAGGAAAGAACCAGCTGTTCACTGTCTAACACTAAAGAAATGTAGTAAATATTACATGTCTTTATTCCACCAAAGCCCCCCCCCCAAAGAATTTTATTTTTACTGCCAAACAACAAATGTCTCAGGGTGAAGAAACATAAACAAATAAAAAAAAGTGAAGGTGGGAGTAGCAAAGAAGAAGGGGGGGGAGAGCAGAGGACAGATGGGGTAGCTGGCAAGGACGCTGGCACACTTTCAATGGGAGTGTGTGTGTGTGAGACACACAGTAGTGGTAATTATCCTGTGCCGTTGAGTGCACAGAGGGCTTGGCAGTATAGGTCTGAAGGCGGGGTGGAGGGAGAGGGAGGTAGGCAGTCAAACAGTAATATAATCATAGTCCTTTGTGGGAGCGAGAGCAGAGGGCAGCTCAGTGTCAGCTGTTATTGAGTGCTTATCCCCTAACGGCCTCCCCTACACGCAAACACACGTACACAAATGCACACAATGTACAGCCATGCCGATGAAATCGCACTATTCAGGCATTCGTGCTCAGCCACTTTCACACGTCGGTTCCCTGCAAATCCATCAGTCACAGCCGAACAATGTGCATTATTTAAACCAAACATTATGGCTAATCTGACATGCAGTGAAGGGTTCCCTGATGTCGCGCAGCAGGATTTTGGCTGCCATCACAAAGCTTAATCACTATGGTAACTAGTGTTAATGCTAGAGTTGCCTTAACTACTACACGCAATGCAAGCTTTGTTCATTCATCATCTGTTCCTCATTTACCTACTGTGCAGGAAATCTGAAATCCCTTCTGTTGTTGTAGAAAGTCAGTATCTCTAGTACTGTATGTGTGTAATTCTACTTATAACATGGGGCATGCATTGCACATTTACTCTTCAAATTCTTTACAATAGATGCATCAATAATTGAAAAAAGGTATATTAAACCCCCAAATAAGTTTGTATTCTTAAAATAAAGAAAACAAAGAAATAAAGACAAACATAGTCTGTGACTGCAGTTTAATGATGGGTTTGAGACTGGGAACATCAAATTTAGTGTACTGTTGTGGGGTGGGGGTGGGGGGTGTTAAGCAAACAGTGTAGTACAGAAGCATGTTTAGGACTCATAAATTATTTCCTGGCCTGGTCTTGATTCTTCAGCCCAGAGGAAATCCCACAGCAGACCAGATAAAATGCACAGGACACATCTTAGATTTGACCTTCTACTGTATCCACACACTAACACACTGAAGCCCTCCTAGACATCTCTTTTTCAGCATGGCCTCTTTCTCTCTTTCTACTCTCACTTACTCAATCTCTCTCCTTCAGCTCTGCAGGGATCAGCTTAGCTTCTGCACATCCTTGATGATAAATAAATGTTTCGCTTTGTCTCCACATCAATAATGCAGACTTACTCTGAAGTGCTGCTTTGGGGGCTTATATTCTTCGTCTTTTCCCTCTGTTCTTCCCTCTCCCGCGTTCTTCCTCACCCCCAGTCTTCCATCTGATAGAAGACAAGAGAACTTAGAAAAGCACTCAGAATCTCCACCAGTCCTTCAAGGACTACCTGTGGCTTTATGAGAGAAAAGCATGGGTTTATGAAAGCAACAGGACTGAACTGTATATATAAAAAAAGGAGATTAAAACACATTCCACTTCAGATTTTAGGAAAACAATTATTATTGATTGCATACAATGAAAAATATTGATACAAACCTGCTGTATTTGAGGGCTGTGTTATGGGAGGGTATTTTCTAACTCTGAGTGCCTGATTCCCACTCCAGTCTTGGTTGCTCTCATCATATATTCTTAGTGTATGGAGAGTATAGAGATGGTATGCGGTTGGTAGACTAAATTAATCAGCTCAGCATGTCTGCTCAGATGCAGAAAAATAAGGCTTATTTGGAGCTGTGCAGAGAAAACAGGATTTTAAATCACATTACCTACACCTGCAACATCTTTTTTTTAGTGTGAGTTCGAGAAAGATTTTATTAAAGCTATCAGCTAGGATGGGCCAGGATTGTGGACTGAGCTTGACTTCATGGCCTGCCTGAATTAACGCTATGCTCAATTTTTTGTGAAATTATTAGACCGCTGTTCATGTCTACCAATGTTTTCAACTTCTTATGTACATATGTTAATGATGTTCATTTTTATGACCTACCTCACATCACCTTGTCCTTTTTCTTATTATTAAATCTCTTATGACTTCATTTATACTGAATATTTCCAGGGAATTATTTTCTATGGATTATAGTTGTAGCTGTTACTTATCATACTGAGACCAGTATTGGGGCTTGTGGTAATGGCTTTTCTCATTTTAAGTCATTTTGTGTAAAAGCACATGTCCAAAAAGAGATTGGACTTAATTAAATTCCAATACAAGAAAATAATTAGTCAGGAATCAAAAGTGAAGAAAGGAGTGAGGAATTTTGCTTTATAAATTAATCATCCTAATTTATATATATATATATATATATATATATATATATATATATATATACATATATATATATATATATACATACACATACTGTAACTGACTTAAGTATCAGGCTATAGACAGATTTAAAATGTAAACTATATTGTGCCCAATTTATGCCAGTTATATTAAGATGTTAAGAGTTATATTTAGTATATTTAGTTATATTATAAGTTATATTAAACCAATTAAAACATTAACATCTGCACAGCATCAAGGTCCAAAAAACATATATTTGGGTGAAAAATCTTTGAGATTTGCTGACCTTAAATTGAAAGTTACTAACAGTTTGGTTTTGGTTTTTAGTTCAAAAATCCAATCCATACCAATACCATATTTTTAGGTAAAATATAGGTTTTCAAGGCAACAGAAGAAGCAGCCTTGAGAGCATGATGAGCACCAGCAGCAAGACAGTGGTGCCTACAATACGCTTTCATTCATTACCACAATTAAGGCAATGAAGTCCATGCCTCTTCATCATAAAGTCGCTGTAAGGCCACTGGGGGTGTAAAGGGGCGTAACAAAAAACATGGCACATGGCACCTAATCTCTTATTATCCATAGCTACATCTGCTTTAACTTTGCTTTTGAATATGTACTATAGGTGCATCCATTTTACTTCATCTACACTCAGAATACTGCAGGATAATACTGCATAGATGTGTGTATCCTGTAAATGTAACCTGACAGTATAAAATGCCCAAAAAAGTGTGTCAGCATTTGGTGAAGCAAGCAGCAGTATGTGTGTGTCATTGTGGCCTATGAGTTTCTGGGTAAGGAGCTGCTGTATATCAGATGTGATGTGCAGTGTATGCTGTGTGTCACAGCAAAACAGCTGTTCTTGCATAGAGCCGTTGGGCACCTGTGTGTGTGTATGTGTCTGTGTGTGCGCGCATGTTTGTGTATGGGAGCAGACTGCCTTATATCACTGTCACTCACAGAGACAGAGAAAGACACTGATGTTGGTTCACACTGACACTTATTTGACTCCACTGTCCTTAACTCTTACCCTGCTCCAGGCAGATTTATGCGTTCTTGTGTGGCGTACAGTCATATCACATCAAACCATGGCACCCAAACACTGGCCTACAGCCCATTCCTCTCCTCCACAACATTTTTTGGTGCTCCCATTCCATTTGGCCTCTTTTTTTTCCCCCTCTTCTAACTCTGTTTCTTAAACAATCTTAATAAATCTTTGCATTTGAAAGATTTATGATAATTTTATCTTGGTTTGTTTTGACCTTAGTCACATGGCATGTTGAAGGCATGGTTGGCTAATAGCTTTTTATCTTATCTGATTTGATCTTATCCAGTCAAAAATGATTTTGGTCCTGCACATAAAAAAAATGCAAATTGCCAATATAGGTTGCACAATGGAAACAGCATTTGGAAACATCTGGAAGTGTGTGTGCACTGCAAAGATGTGTAGATGTGTTTTAAAACATCATTTTTTAAAATTATTTACTAGAACTTGTAATTTTTACCAATATATAATGGTGGTGAAGTCAAGAGAACCCTGATCTATTATGAAAGAGACAATCATAGGTAATAATGACTTTGAGCTAAACAGAGAGCCAGTCGTCACCCTCAAAGTCAACAAAGAGAGTCTCATGTTTACCTGAGTAAGCAGAATGTGTGTGTGTCTAATTTTCTGCTCTATTTCTGTTACAAAAATACTGTCTCTAATATTGCTATGCTCTGAATTCATAGGGTAAGGTCATGGCACGCCACACACACACACACACACACACACACACACACACACACACACACACACACACAGTCAGCAGTCATGTTCTGCCAGCACTTCTTGTAATCCCTCAGACAAATTACAGCGTCTTCTTCTCCTCCTTTTCCTTTCTCCTCCTCCACCTCTCTCACTCTACTCTTTCCTTCCAGCTGCAATTGGATTTGGATAAAGATGGCTCTTCCTTTTCTTCTGTATTCTTCCCTGCTTTGGCTAAAGAGGGATTTGCCTGGGGAGATTACACACAGACGCAGACATACCTACGTGCACGCTCACAGACAGACAGCGCAGAGACATTGTATTTGAGGAAAAACATCTTTACTAACAAACAGCCCCCCCCCCCATCCTCTACTTCTCATAGCGACGAGCTTCGTAGCCAGAGGTCAACAACCTCTTTTGCCTTCTCTGTCTTTCACTGCTTTGCTTCTGCTTATCTCCCACACAGTTGGTCTGTATGACTATTTAACTTCTTTGCACAACTTTTCCATCATTTTCTTCTGTCTTTTTTGCACTTTCCTCTCATTGTTTTCCATACCACTCTTTTCCTTCATCTTATTATTGTCCTCAGTGCTTTTGTTCAGGCAGAGGAATTGCCTTTACCACAACATGATGTTAACTCTAAACCCCCCACAGAGTAGTGGTTTCTTAAAGAACAGGGGCTGACTTTCTGTCCTTCCAGTGTGAGCAGTTAAACTGATGATCACTGTGTATTTACACACTATTTGTATGTGTTGCTCTGAGTTTTGTTCAAAATGCCACATGATGAAGGAGCTCGAAGAGACTGAATCTGAATATCGGTAACTGATAACTCAGCCACAGAAGCTTGCATAGTATTAGGGTATCATGACACACAGAAAATGAAAATGTGCCTCAAGGGGCTAATTTGTGTGTGTGTGTGTGTGTGTGTGTTGGAGTAGGGGGCTGGGGTGCTGTGACTGAATAATTGAAGGGTGGAGGCAGCAGATGGTCTTTAACCCTGAACCCCAGACAAGACAACAATCAATATTTAAGCGGAAAAGGAATGATACACTGTACACATGCATACACAGAGGCACACGTGCACTATATGTAAACTCACTTATGAAAGTTTACAACCAAACACTGTCTTATGAAAGACAAATGGAGTTTGCATTTCTGCACAGCAAGGGAATGTGTACGTGTGTGGTGTATGTTGAAAACGTAAAGATTTTGTGTGGAATATATGTGTTATTTTGCCGGTGATTTTTGCCACATCAAAGTGTCAGGGTGGGATTTTTATTATTATTTTTTTGGATAATTGTGGCCTGCTTTCAAAAACGTATGAAAATTGTTTCGTACAGCCACCGTTTATATGCAAATGTGTCATGAAAGGAGAAGCACATCATGTGTTTTGAATTGTACAGACAGTTGGTAAGAACCACATTTACCCCCCCGAACTTCTCTGTCTCCCTGTCTCTCTCTCTCTCTCTCTCTCTCCTTCCCTCGGCCACCAGTACTGGTAATGGGGAGGGACCTGTCAGCTCACTTAATGCAGCTAATGTTTGCCTGCGCCTAGGGACACAAGCACAGAGACGCACACAGTCCTGACACACACAGCGCTCCGCTCTCTCTCTGTCACCACTCTGTCACATTCCCTCTCTTCTGCCTCCACCCCCCACCCTGCATCACTCGTTCTCTTCCAGCTTCTTCTCTCTCACAGTGCTGCACCCAGGCTCTTAATATTTTTCAGCCTTGCTTTTTCTCACAGCGTGAAGCTTTTTGGGCAACGTTTACTATGATTGCATTCATCTTGCATATTACTTAGAAGCCCTTGTTATTCCAAATGACTGGTTAGTTTCAACGGCAGCAAAAGGTTCTATTTAAAATAACAAAAGTCTAATTTTACATTAAACAACATGGCATTATCCTAGATTTTTCTGATTGCTAATTTTTATTACATGTCTCAGTACTTTATGAATAAGTGGCCTAAAGAGCCAGGCACTGTACATTTCAGGCCTTTGTTATTCAAACACGAGCTGTGTCGTTTGTGGGTAGAGGTAATATATAACTGCTTCCATGAGCAGTAAAATACATCTTAAAATTTCCCTTAAAATTAAATTTAAAAAATATTTCTACTAGAATTTAGGTAAGCTAAATTTCAGTTGCATTCATTTTAATCATTATCTTCTTTTTTTTCTTTACTTTGTACAACAAATACAAAAATCTAGGCATTTTGATTGCAACACTTTGCTTTCATGCTTGTAACACCATTATATGCATGCCCCCGTAACCGTACATAAACAAATACAGACCACTGAAGAGTGCAGGAAACAGCTACAAGGACAGGAAGGGAGGCTTAATAAAAACAAATGGCTTATAGAGACAAAAAATACTTCTGTGTTCTTTCTCTCTTTTTCCTCCACCCTTGCTGCTGCCTCACTCCATCTATTCCTCCCTTATGCTCTGTCGCTCTGATGAATATCACCCAAGCAAATCAGAGATGCAGAGGAATCTCTCTCCCTCATTTCTCACCCTCTTTTCTCTCCCCTTATTTCTCCTTTCCTCTCCACCCTCTGTGTTTCGTTGGGTCTCCCTTCTTTCTCTCTTTTTTGACTTGATTTCCTTAACTACCTTGCTTTCCTTTCTTGCATATGTGGACCTCATTCTCCCTCATTATGATGATTTGAGGTTCAGCTTCAGTGGCTGGCCCATTAAAAAACAAACAGCAGCAGCAAGCCTTGCCTTTCGTTATATTGCAGTCAGCCTCATAAGATGGCCTCTGCTCTGCATACTGCATTATAAGCTGGAATACAAAAACTGCCCATCTGTGCTGTTCTTATGCTCAAATATAAAATGTTTAAATTCTGTTGTGCAGCAAAGATAGTGGTACACATAGACATGCTGAATGACCTTGGCAAATGCCACCTCTTGCCAAACTGTCGTGTCTCAGTGCCAGCCCTTGATGAGACCTCCCACTCTTTAGGTAGAGTGCTACATGGCTGCACAGGTTTGGATACTGGACAGAGTGGGAGAAAGGGGTTCTGTTGTAAAACATAGATGTGGGGATAAAGACAGGGACATAGAGATTTTTAATGGCTCTTTCTCATGATCCTGCTCTGTTCTACAATGCTTGGTCAATATGTATTTTTAACCAGAGTTCATCTGCTTTGGACTACCATTTACAGGAGACTTTCCTAACTCATTTCTCCAGTATGATGAAGGGACCAAATTTTGCCTTGTCAGCAGATTATTTTGAGTGTGTTTGTATTGTTATACTCTGAACTGGATTGAGAAAAAAAAAAACATTGTTGTGATGTGAAAGCACCTGTTAAACTGGTCTCAAGTGAGATTGGAGGGTCTGGTTTCAGGTGTGAGGTAGAATGCTGGGATTTAACAGCATTTATCTTCAGCTGCTGTAGTACCAGTTACATGTTCATAATTGTTGTATTGTGGGTATTTTTAAATTTTTCATATTTAAAAATGTTTGGTGTTTAGCATGTAAACTTGTCTTTGGCTGAAAAAATGTTGGATTTGCAGCTCCCTCAGAGGTATTGCCCTGAAAACCTTCAGAAGTCCCACTGTGATCAGTGGAATAAGGTGAAGAAAGTCACAGGATGAAATGCTCTCAGTTCTTTCCTGCAGCTACAAAACATTCAAAGTACTGTATACATAATTGCAAATTCATTAATTCATTTCAAAATGTTTCGAGGAATCAGCACTCATTACACTTCTCATCAGTTTTTGTTTTTTTTGGAAGTATTTTAGGTGTCTCTAAACCAATTGACTGGTTGATTGAATTGTAGGTGGGTGCATCTGATGAAAAGAAAGAAGCAAATAGCTGATTAGATGAGATAAGATCTAGACTGATAATGTTTTTCTGGCATGTTTCAATAGGGTGGTATGTGGTGTGACTCCTCCTAACTCCTGCATCAGAAGTGAGCACGGCCTCTTTTAGCCATGTAGGATATTTGTATGACTGCACTGTTTTGAAGTCAGTATTCAGTCATGCAGTGCAAACAACACTTCAAGCTGTACCTTTCATTTTGATAATAGAATTAAACATAACCTGGCATGGTCTGCAGTAAAGTCTATGCCCAATTAATTTTTTTAATCACATATTCCTTAATTGTATATGTATATGGCATATGTACAAAAATTAAATCTTATGAATGTTTATGGATATTTGTCCTTTGTGCTTCTCCTTTTAAACAAATATGGAGTAAACTCCTAACTGTCATGAAGAACAATTAGCTGAATTCCTAATTAAAACAATCAGTGCTTAATTATCTTCAGATATCATTAATTTAAGTTCATCAAATTCCTATAATCTCTTTATCTGATTCAGGGTAAATGTTCCTTTTTTCCTGGTTTTTCTTTTAAACCTAAGCATGTGTTTATTTTTAAGAAAACATCCAGAACTGATCAGGTTTCACAAACACGCCTGCGCTCAAAGACCAATTTAGTGTTTATATGTTCTTACAGTTACTCATGTTGCTTCTTTTAAGATGGAATTTTCACAACCCAAATTTACAGTTAAATTTCTGTATAGACAACCCCAGCTTACAGTGTAGAGTAAGCCTATTGAGCATCCTGACTTTTGAACAAATCTAAGGGAGATGTTTGTAAATGGAAAAGTTAGCAAATACATTCTTGGTCTTGATGTAGACATGAGAGCAACAGTGCATTGATTGTGCCAAATCTGTTACACTCAGTAATCCCCAAACGCGAAGTCCTAAGCACTTCTATGTTCTGTTTCAGACTGCAGAGGCTACATGGAGGATTTGATTTCTGAATCTTAAAATGTAAGAAAGAGCATATTCAGAGTGACCAAATATGCTCTCTCTACTCTTCCTTCTACTTGTGGGATAGTGGCAAATTTAGAAAGACCACATTTGATTGTCCAACTGTGATTGCTGGGGGACACAGAACCCATTCATGCTCACATCCACATCTATGGCCAATTTAAATGGCTATGGCTTTTTTAATCCCTTGTTGTGCATTAAAGTCAATTTCCAAATCTTTGTGAGAGTTTCTATGTATGCCAAAATTGTGTTTTGACTCTAAAGGGAGCTGTCATGTGAAACAGTTGAACCTAGTAGACCTTACTCAGACCTTGCTTGTTTCTGAAATGGTCATCTCTGCTTATCCCTCATCAAAACAGTCAGCCCTGACTCAGGTTTTGATAGAGGTTTCTTCTTGTTAAAAGGGATATTTTCTTCCCACTGTTACCAGCTGGTGTTCGACGGGGAAGTTGTTCCTTTTGTCGATATAATTGTAAGGTTTGGATCCTACAGTGGCCTAAGATAACTCTTGTTATTGTCTGTCATATTATGAGTTGAAATAAATTTAATTGAACTGGATTGAACTGAATCTCTAACAAAGTTGTTAGTGCTTAAATTGCACCGTGGTTAACATGGGCACCTGGATTTAGATCTTTAAAAACAAAAACATCATGAGTCTGTTAAATAGAAATTTCTAAGAATCATGCCAGAAAGTGCTCGATCAGCTGGCAAGACCCAAAGCACACCTGATTCGGTGTGTATGCAGGCATGTGCAAGTGTGCATCTACACATATATGTTTTTACAATGGGGACTTGGTGCTTGGCTGATTGTGTAACTCTGCTCTGCTGAGTGAGGTATGTTTGTGTGACAAAGAGAGAAAAGTATTCCCAGGGAAGCGATTGTGAGAGAGGACGAGAGAGAACATCTATACACATGAAAGCTGCAAGTGATGGAATCTTAACTGGACTCTGTATTCCCTTCGAGCATCCTCTCATCTTCATCTTTAGTGGGATCTTTCTTCCATCTCAGAGTTTGTCTTTACTTTTTTCTTTCTCTCTCTCTCTCTCTCTCTCTTTTCTTATGTCCCCTCCCCCTTGCTGAGACAGTGACATTGGGCTAAAGTGGGACAGAGTGTAGGGGGGCAGTGAGGCAGAAGAGAGGGAGAGACAGTCATGCGGGGAGGGAGGCAGGAAGAGCTGCTGCTCTGCTGTGGTACCCTCACCCCACACCTTCCCCCAGTACCGCTTCCTCCGAGAACATACCTCAGGCACTCCTGGATCCTCAGGCCTCCCCGCAACGTCTAGAGGACGCGCTTTTAGCATGTCACCACTACTCCACTCCTATCTGTAACATCTGTCTCTGCAGCTCTTTTGCCTCCCATCATCCTACATGTCATTCTCCTGCTCTGTCTCCTCCTCCTCAACCACTTTTGGGTCTCTGTCGCCAAGATGCCCAGCAACAGTGGCGAGGGTGCATCATCACGGTGACACAAGAAAATAAGGGGGGGGCATGGAAAGGCATGTGTAGGAGAATGGCAGGCCTTCTCTCTCCCCTGCCTCCCCCCTGACCCGCTCCTCACATCCGCCTGCCATGCAAGGTGCACTCATCCGCACACAGGCCTTGCTCCCTGGTGACCCCCTGCTCCCTGAGATTCAGTATGTGTCACTGTGTGCTTGCTTACATGCTGTGGCACTGTAGTACTCCCGCTGAGGACAACATGGCTTTACAAAGGGCAAGGCTTTATTGATTTGTGTGAGAGAGTTTAGCGCATGTGTGTCAGTACACACCCTTTCGCGTGTGTACTGAAGGAGCACTGTAGGCAGCACTGTATGTGTCCAGATACCCGTGAATATGCAGTACAGTATTGTTGAATTTACATGAGCACACAATGGAATCAAGTTCAAGAGCAATGCAGAAAGCCAAAGTGCTGCTTTCAGAGGATCCATGATCAGTCTTTTCCCTGTTTGCCTTGTCTTCCCCTTCATAATGTATGACAATCAAACAAAAGAGACTGGCGTGTGAAATTAGACCCTTCATGCACTGTTGTTTTTGTTTTCCACAGCAGAAATAAGGTCACGCTGTAGTAGAGTTTACTTTGCACTGCAGTATGTGTTTATAATGCATTAGATATATCCTGTTATCATTCTCATGACTGTTAAGCTTGTATCTATTATCTATGAGACTAAATAATTAAAGACAAAAGCAACACAATGCGCCACATGTTGACAAGTCTACTATGTGTTTGCACGAGTGTCAGTGACCGAATGGAATCTCAGATAAATGCATATGAAGCCATTTTTTTGTGTGTGTGCAGTGTTTGCATATACACTCTGACACACAGAACCATTACTCGAAAATGAAAGGAGAATCTGGGGATTCAAAGATGGCTTTGTGTTAGTTAGTTAGCTTCTCTTGATTTGGATTGCATTCCTTTTTTATCCCATTTGCTCTTCATCCAGACATACATGACTGCCTCCATCTTGCTGCTTGAATATTTATGGCCATTCCAATTAAGATTTCTTAAGTGTGTTAGAGGCCTTTAACCCTTGCAGAGGGTAGTCTGGGATGCAGATGTGGGGGTGGGCTGATGATAAAACAAATTCTCCTCTCTATTTCTTTTGGTTTGGATGAATGCATATTTCCATTTCCTTTATTTGTTTTTTGTCTTCCTTTCTCTTTTTCTATCTCTCCAGTCCCAAGCATGAGTTGTTCAGAGAGGGTGAGGGGTGTGTGGGTGTATGGGGTGTCACCTTCCAACAACAAATATAGAAAGTGAGTGAAACAGAGACAGCAGCAGGAAGAGAGAAGTGTAGAGAAACCAAGGAAACAGATACTGTGAGAGGGAAAGACAAAGAAAACAGGAGACTTGGTGGTGGTGGTGCTGGGGTGGGCAGCAGCTGGCATTTGACGGTGAAGCATGCCTTTTTAATGAGTGCATTAGTCCTCTGAATACCTATCCTCAGATCACTGCATCACATTGAACCTGGAAAACAGACCGAACAAAGGAGGAGAGGAGGATGCAAAGGTCAAGGGTTGGGGCTAAAAAATCAGAACACTTGTAGAAAGATAAGAATAGAGTAAGTATGTATCTGTGCTTCCTCTTCAATTATTCTGCCTCTAGTAACTGTGTGTATCCCACACTCATGCAGGGCGAAAGAGGTAGAGTCTATAAAAAATCACACAATTCTTCTTTAATAACCTTTTTTTGCTATTTTGACATAACCTCTTTCCAGTCTTTTTTTAAAGTTTTTTGTCTATGATTGAGTCAAAAAGTGGCAGTAATATGCCATCCTTTCTATGTCTGGCTTGTTCTCATAGCACTTAACTATTACAGACTACTTTGAATGTGAATAGAAAGGAAATAGGAACAAGCATCATTCATTTCATACTAGAGAGCAAAAGGGAGAAAGGGGGTGGGGGCTCAGACAGGGAGAGAGCCTATTGTTGGTACGTGTAGATTTCCCTTTGTCAAACATATGCCAATTCTTTAGCCCCAACAGAAGAGAGGAGAATAGGAAAATGATAGCAGCAGAGAAAAAGATGAAGGGAAAAAGGGCGGGTTGGAAGGCGGGAATGGAACAGAGGGGAGGGGAGCATTATTGATTTGACACTAAGGGAATCACACCACAGCGCTGTTCATTTTCATTTATCTGCCCTTGTAATGGGTGTGTTAATATGGCAGGTAGGGGAAGAGGGCAGGAGGGGATTTAGGATGATGAGAACATTTTATTAGAATCCTGTCTTTTTTCGCCTCTGCTCACCAGAAAACTGGCGTGCCTGTGTGCACATGCATAAATACAAACATGTGAATTTTTGTGTGTCAGGGACCAAGCAGGAAGGCACAAGGAAAAAGGTGTAAAAAATATTTTTTTGATTTTAACTGAATGAAAAATTGTAACAATATCCATAAAATCCAAAATTGTGTAAGGAAATTCAAAAAGTAGCAACTAAACAGGACCCAATCAAAATGAGGTCAGCTAAACAAAAACACAACTAAGGTTAACAATACTAACCTAATTAAAAATTAGCACACAGGGGTATTAACAGACATAGACTAACCTATCAAAAACAAGAAAGGGGGAAAACTTACACAAATATAAGTCAGTGTAGCACCCTTAATGTGGACCAGCATAAGCTCAGGCACTAGACATCTACTAGGTCCGGTACTACGAGTAATTGAACTTAAGTAGTCACCAGAAATTACTGAACAGATGAAGTGGTGGTTTATTACCTTACCATTCAGCAAAGACAATGTACAGTGCTTATAAAATAAAATAAAAGAGTTTTTGTTTAATGTTCAAAGTTCTGGTTGTAATCATTGCTACTTGTTTTTTGGGTGTATTTTATCTGTATTCCAATGGATAATGTTCAGTTCAGGGTTCTCCTGTGAATGGATGCTTCCAGCTGGCCACAGCATCTCACCATTTGCTGTTACATTGCAAATATGTCAGCAAATTTTTTTTTTCATGAACCAAGATTCATCATTAGCACTGCTGCCTCACAGTTAGAATAACATCTAGAAGGTCTGGGTTCCACCTTGGCCCAGGCCTCTCCCTCTCTCTGTGTGGAGTTTACATGTTCTCCCTGTGCTTGTGTGGGTTTCCTCTCACAGTCCAAAGACATGTACTTACTGGGGTTAGGTTAACTGGCTACTCTAAATTGCCCATAGGTGTGAATGAGAGCATGAATGTGAGTGTGAAAGGTTGTTTTTCTCTCCGTGTTAGACCTGCGACAGGTTGGCGACCTGTTCAGGGTGTACCTGCCTCTCGCCCTATGTCAGCTGGGATAGGCTCCAGCCCCCCCCCCCGTGACCCTGAACAGGATAAGCGGAAGCGAATGGATGGATGGATGGATGGAACCAAGATTAACTTAACATATTATATATGATCAAATTCAGAGGTGGCAAAAGTAAGGACATTCTGTACTTAAGTAGAAGTAGAAATACTTGTGTTAAAAAATACTCTGGTAAAAGTTGAAGTACTATTTCAACTTTTACCATCTCAACTCAAGTAAAAGTGAAAAAGAACAGTACTTACTACTCAAAGTAAGAAAGTAAAAGTAGCTCTTTGGAGGACGTTTCTACCAGCTATTTTTGTGCAATGCTAACTGAACCTCATGCTATATTAATGTAATAATAAAACAGTATTATCACACAAGAATACCTAACTGAACCAAGTAACTAGTACATAACA